>JABXWE010012649.1:0-50849 GCA_014611495.1 Limonius californicus
GGCGCCAGGAGTAGATCAGATACAAGTGGAACTGCTACAAGCTGCACCAACCACCTTTCTAGCAATAGTATGCAAAACGATACAGGACATATGGGTACGGAACGAAGTGCCAACGGAATGGATCACAACTCTGCAAATCCCGCTACCAAAAGTCAGAAATCCGAAAACCACGACGGATTACAGGAAAATCACCCTCTGCAGCGTAGGGTATAAAATATACGCAAAATACCTGCTTCAAGTACTGGATGAGACAACCCCAGAAATACCGTCGTACCAAGCAGCCTTTCTCCACAATAGATCGGTGGAAGACCATATATATGTAACAAAACGAATATTGGATGAACGCTGGAGAGGGGGTAGGAAAACGGTACTGGTAGCCCTAGATCTAACAAGAGCATTCGACACCATACGGCACTCGTCCCTACTGCACGCCCTGACAGATTCAGGAACACCGCACTACCTCATCAACCGAATAATAACAGCCTGTCTACAGGAAAACACGATGTTGCAATGGTTCGGGCAGAGAACACAAGTCTATAAGAAAACGAACGGTGTGAAGCAAGGATGTCCACTCTCGCCCAGACTATTCACGATGACTTTGTACAGGGTCCTCCACAACACAGCCTCACACCTGCCGATACCATCACCCATCGCAGAAACCATTAACCTGCCAAAAATACTGGCCTATGCGGACGACCTTCTCATTTTAGCGGAAGAGGAAGAGGACGCGGGGAGGCTGTTGGACAGGCTGATGGTTGATTTAACAGAGGCCGGATTGGAAATAAACATCAGCAAGTGTGAAGTAATGGTGAGATCCCCAGACAAAGCAAGAATCAGAGGAGCAGCCATGGACACATTGAAAATAGGGAGCCGGGAACTACAACAAACACACAAACTGAAGTACTTAGGGGTTTATTTACCAGACTCATTGGCAAGACCGGAGACAGTCAACCAAAGAATAACCAAAGCCCACCAAGCCACCCACATGATTCTCCCGCTCCTCCAGCAACACAACCTACCAACCGGAATAAAGAAGATCATCTACACCTCCATTATAGCCACAACTGCTCTTTACGGATTGAAAACTACCGCGATCACAAAAGCTAACAGACTGGCGCTGCGAAGGATGGAACAGAAAATACTCGCCCTACTTCAACTAACCTCCAGAGAAGCAAACACTTCGACGGCACAAGAAGTTTTAGAAGGGAAAACGATAACGAACCGGCTCACCACATCAAGACTCAAGTACTGGGGACATATCCTACGACGACCGGCCACCCACCCCCTACAGCAAGCGTATGCCATGCAAGCTGCCGAAAAGAAGATCGGACGACCATGCTACACGTGGAACACATCACTGGAGAGGGACATCCGAAATACCGGCATACCAAAACAGACATGGGAGGAATGGGCCCGACGAAAAGAGGATATCCGAAGAGAGGCCAGAAGAATATACGAACTTCGGGAAGATTCCGACCACGATTCGACCGACGATGACCAGCCCAACGGAGACGAAGCAGAAGACAGAGAGCGCGACTGAACATTCAACCCGGACGTGAACGGCCACCTACGAAAGGCAATCAGGACGGCACATCTCCAGTAGTTAGTTAGGTATTATACACCTAGGCTAGGAGCATTCTGTTACTCTTACACACTCAATAGTTAAGACATATGAACATTGTAAAGCTCGACCCCCAAGCTCTTGGGTTCAGAGGCTCAATAGCGAATAGTTCCTAGGAAATTCCGATAGGTGCACTCTGTAACCGTAGAAAGATGATAAATGTGAAAAAGAAAATTGTGAAACTTTGCTATCAAAGTTAGTAGGCTCAACTGCTTAAGAGCATAACGGTCCCGGATGCGCACTCAACACCCATTGATGCGTATCTTACTAACTACCTGGTGTTGCAACAGCGGTGTCTGGCGGTATGCACTGCGGACATGCTAACGTTGTGCAATGCCCCACCCGATCCTACCCTATCCCGAACATTCCTCCCTACCTTACTGGCATGGGGTGGGCCTGGCGTATCCAGGATCGGCCTTCGAGTCAGCTCCATGTCAGAGATGATGATGATGATGATGAAAATAAATTTTTAAGTTGGGCGCCAATAATACTGATTATAAATACCAGCATATATGATTATTATGATCTCAGGGTTCACTCGTGGCCTCGCTAACTTTATAGTTATTAAATATTACCATTATAAATGTTATACACATAAACATTATACAACTTAATAGTTTCAAATAAACTTATCTGAGTTTCCTTATAACTTTTGACTCCGGGTGTATATCCTTACTGATGTAGCACTATGTATATCTGCGTTGTTGAAATATGCGATCTCAGCAATTTACCGCCAATTCCGTCAAAACACTGTCACTTGTAGAATTCAGCTGAACACAAGCTGACCTCGTTAACTTGATAAATTGCCCACAGTTGCAGGAAAACTCTTTAAATATTCTCAAAAGAGTAAGTACCTTACTTCTTTTAATGCATAAATAATAGCACTTTGCATTTTATAGGATTCCAGAACTTATATTCCTTCAAGTCGGAAATAATAACACTGTTGATTATTTACTTCAGGTACGTTGAATTATTTTGATAAAATAATTAGACAATTTTAATACTTGAAAATTAATTAAACTTTTATTATTCACTTATTAACACATCACATCAATTATTAAATAATTTTAATAATTTTAGAATGTCACATAACCTCAATATGTTTGTAAACAAAATTAGGCACTGCCCATGATTTTGGAAAATAGCTCTTAATACATTTAAAATTCAAAATCAGAGCTTACACGTGAAGCGTGCTTTCTCGTTGAACACTGAAGACCGACTAAACAAAAAATCGTCGAATTTGAAACTCAAGCGCATTTTCCAAAATAAATGGTCCAATCAGGAAACTTAAATTAATCAACACAATCTACAGCTGATTAATAATAATTAAAATGATAAATTACAACGTTATAAAGTTAAATTTCTACAAACAAATAGCAGATTCACAATCTTGACAATTTTACAAAACTACCAATACCAAATATGATCAAATCAATTATAAAAAATTTACATGTGCATAAAAAATTGAATTATACATAAAATTTCCTCAAAACACAACAAAATTGTTATAAACATCAATAAAAATTAATAACAAACATGTAGAACTAAATTATACACATTTTACATTCATAAAACATAGAAAAATATCCAATTAAAGAATTATAACCTTCAAATCAAATTACTATAACACATTTTCCAATAAGTATTAAACAAGTTCAAATAAACTATAACAACCTCTTCTTTACTTCTCCCTTTACACAATATAAAACAAATATAACAATAATATAGAAATTAAACATAAATAAATGTAGTAATACCCATCGTTACACATATAAATTCACAATAATAACATTTTTAAGTTTCAGGGCTCCTTCACACCCATAAAACAACTAAAATAACTTCCTGCATCACACTACGATGTCACAACTTCACTAATTAAAGAGTATCTCCTCTCAAGAATACTTTTATTACCTATAATGCTGGTACGAAGCACTACCGAACAACACCAGATACATAATTTACTTATTAAGTATACATTTACCATCATTAGTTGAAATAATCTTATAAACATCCTTCTTTACATTATAAACAAACTAATTATAACCAAATTCAGGTACAATCAACCTTCTATCATGAAAATAATATCCTTTTTAGTATTCATACCTCATTACGAAGCCAAAATCTCATGTAGTTATAGTTATTTTATAAAATTAACATAGTTTAAGTCATTATTTATTATACTAACATTAATATAGAGTAAATAACATAGCATAAAATATATATAGGAATATATAGGAATGGTACCTGTGTCTATTTACACACCCATTGTTCCTAAACGTCGCTTCGTGTGTAATCATCTTCAGTAACGTGTTACACAAATGTAATGTGGTAAGGATGAAACCGATTTCTGTCTAAATATTAAATACTGAACTTTAGCTAAAGCCTACCGTTCTTGCAACTGCTCGTTGACTTATACGGAGATTACCAGTTACTTGTTCCTTGACTGCCGTTTCGGCTTCTACTATTATGACATGTTGTCTTACCTTTGACTTGGAAAACGTTCATATTACCGCCAATTTATTTCCAAACACCTAAAGGCATTATGTGATGGAAGGGTTTGATCTGGATATCTTTGTGCATATCCGTTTTCTCGCTATTGGAGTACATTGTAAGTGATGGTTATTATCACAAGAATATGTACAAGTCAACAACTTTGTACAGAAGTTTGTTAAGTTTCGACAATTCAGTAGTAGAGATTTGCCACTCCAAAAGACTGAAAAATAATTTTTTATATCTAAAAATAAAAATTAACAATGCATTTCATTCACATATGAGAGATGTAGCCTACCTACTTGTTACAAGATAAAATGATCATACTGTTTATGCAGCTAACAATCGGAAGCTTATGTTGTTTTCGCCGTAGGTTTACGGTAAAACTGTGGTATTATTACCACCATTATTATACAATATGCTTCAGCTGGCAATTAGTCTATGCTTTCTTAACTAAAATTTTGTAAGATATGCGTTATAGCGAATGTTTCCCACAAGCAACCTACATAGATTTAACTTTCAGCATATTTTTAACATGCTACATATTGCAATAGCGATGTATACTACACTTTCATAAAATCTCTTTCCATACAACACTTGATTACATAAACGATGTAATCTACGAGTTCGTTTATATACTCATATTTATATCACATCTTTACACATTGCCACAGCAATTTTGGCAAACCGTTTTCTTAAATATTTACAAATTGATTTGCACATTAATATAATTGTAACGGAAATACAAAAACAGTTCAGTATGATAATAATTCCTAACTGCCATGCAATCGCTATTTATAAACGTTTCTAAATATATACAGGGTTCGATACTGATGCTTATCCAATGAAAATCTCAGCTAAATGTAATATATTACCACAAATAGGGGACCTGTATAACGTTAATCTCAATTTCCCCTGTTAGAAATGTTCTCAACGTCGAAGCTAGATTAATTTGCATTTAAGGTTGCATTTCGTCAACTTTCTAGCGATAGGTTAGTTGCTGGTTTTTGTTTCATTTTCTTCTACAGCTGTCGGAAATTATTGGCAGTTATATAACAATTGACATTGAATTCATATTTTGTCTTTGGTGCTATTGCACAGAGAAATTGGCCTACTTGTTAGCCATCTTATTAGATATGCAGTATGGTCAACAAATTCTTGTATAAAACGGTTATGTAGAACAATTAGAGCCTTCTTCTGAATCAGATTGTTTACTACCTTTAATTGAATACTTTGCAGTGTTTAGTTTAAGAACAAAACACACAATTTAGAAGGAGTGTGATATCGATTTTTGCACTGGTAGAATTTGAAACTTTTTAGTAAAAATAGTAATTATCATCATCATTATCGCGATCATAGTTTGTACCGCTTGCGCAGTGCCGAAGCGGTGTGAGGGACGGTAAGTTAGTTTGTGCAATGCACAACAGGGTCCGACTATGCGAGTTATCATGTTGGTACGTAACCACGATTAACCTGTCTGGTGTATAGGTTAGGCTATTAATTATATTTAATTAAATTTACCAAATCGCGGTATTTGTGTGCGATATGTTTAATAGATACGAATGCAGTTATAACCGCGACATTAATTTGAGTTGCAATTAATTTCACGTTCACCCGAAATTGTTTACAATGTCTCTAGGACGCTTTAATAGATTAAAGCTCCGGAGCAATAAAAGAGTAACCGAGATGTCTCAGAAAACAATCTTTGTGAAGGTACTTCGTCTTGAAGAGCACGAATATAAGTTGCAAAACATAATTATTTGTAGCCGGTGACATGGTTACATCTACCACATATCATAATTCTTCAAATATTAATTTGCAGCCGTTATAAATCTTGCTAATCAATCATATAAGTAGTTGAGTTGCTTAGCCATGAATAGTAAACCTCACAGGATGTCGTATTACGTATTGGTTTGTTGAAAATTAGTAAACACATATTTTCTACAACGTTTTGTGAGAGATTTACTCGTATCTAGTCAACCTGTGTGATATCGTTGGGTTGGATTTTTTGTTTCCTTCTGTATATATATTTGTCTATGTAGGTATTTAATCTAACAAATAAAATAAAAAAAAGTATAAGATGACATCTAAACTGCATTGCTTTAAAAACATGTTTACAATACTTAATAAAAATCAACATAGCCTCTAAAAGTGAGTTTAAAAGTACAAACCAAAGCATTTGGTATATACGGCCATTGTTTTACCAAAGTCTTCATTTGGATTGAATATTATTATTTATATACAATTGTACATAGTTCACTCTCGTGTTGTTTAGGCATCTAGCAAGACTGTTTATCTTCAAGAAACTTCTGGAGCATCGAATCAGATTTGTTAAGAAATCCGAACGTTTACTCCTAGCAGGTTTCAAAATACTTCCAGAACCATCTACAAGTACGGTAAACGCACATCTTCTATTTTATGTATTCAATAATAAAAATTATGTGTGATTAATTAACAATCATTGTAGCAACCGACCTTTCTTTTCTTTGCATACCCTTGGTTCTGGAGACAGTTCAGCCTATACGGCTTATTGCGTTCACCGTGGTAGTTACCCACACCTAATCGGTGATGTTGCTTACTTGTGCCACGGAGTGTGTACCAATTTAAGTCTTTCGGTTCCATGTATAGTTGCCAGAATATGCGTTGTCTTCTACCAGCAAGCGCATCACAGCTAGATGGAATATGCAGTGCGGTTTCTGGTATCTCACTGCTGAGTCTGCATGTGGGATCTCCGCCAAATTTCCTAATCCTCCTGAGGTGATCCTTGAAAGTCACGTGTTCTGTTATTAGGCCCGCAAGGATTCTCAGCTGTGTCCTGCTTGACATAAGCAGTTCTGCATCTCTGTTTGTACAAGGTCCATTCATAAATGCCTTGCTATGGATTAACCCTCGTCTGTCGGTCCAGTAAATTTTATGTTGGTTGCAAGTCCATTCGCTGATAAGACTACGAATTCCATTTCTTGATACTTCCAATGCAGGTTCAGGATCGTGGTAGGGCCCTGTTGATCCCTATGTTGCGAGTTCGTCCACTTTTTAGTTACCTTCGATCCTGCAGTGGCCTGCAACCCAGATCTGTCTCACAATGTTCTGCCCTTCAGGTCTTTGAGTTTTTCGTAGCATTCTTAAACTAGTCTGAATGAGCCTTAAAGCTCAACAGTGCTTTTAGGGCCGCCGCTTGGCTGTAACAACCCTTTCCCAACTATCAAATAATTTTATTAACTGTTATGAACTGTATGACTTAAGTAAAGGCACACGGTTTGTTTCGCTTTGTCCAATCTGACTCATCAGCGACTATAATACACAGGCTTTCCTGATTTTTTCTCCTCTGTAGGAAAGTTAATACTAGTGTTAAGTGTTTTCGCTTATTTAGTGCTTTCCGGTGACGATCCTCAACTATATTATCTTCTAGATATGTTAGGCTACTTAAGACTTAACTGTATATTGAAAAGTTATTCATAAAATACAAATGCATGTAGTTTGTCCGTCAGTATGTAATGTTCGTTTAGTTTTGCCGTTTCATATGAATTAATGTCTTATTATAGCTGCCGCTCTTAAGTCGATTCCCATTTTATTATTTCCGAAGGTTAATTTATGGGAGGTCACTTTTTCGAAACTTAAGGGAACGCTGACAAGCATGATTAGTCTATATATGTCGATCGAAAACAGTTCTTAGAGTACTTTGTCTGCAGTATGGCCCGGAAGTTCCACGTGGAAGATTTTGTTCTAGAATTCTTGTTACGTATTTCGCCATATGGTGAAAGGGCCGTCTTTAGTAGATCTTGGCTGATGTACCTAACCAGTAACGGGTACCGGGTAACCGAATGTTACCAACGGTCAATGGGTTCCCCCATGTCATTGTGATCACGAAACGACCTCCGCCGGCCGCCGTACGTGCATCACAAGGAAAAGAGTAAGAGACAGGCTCTCCACATGCCACTCTGCATAGTGCAATGCATAGATCACTGGTTGGTCAACCAGGTCGAGGTCAAGCTGAGTGATTAAGCCCAATCACAGACCCTCCAAGCATTAACCACCTTAAAACGGAATCCTGCCCGGGTACACAACCCCCAGGAACCTTGAGAGCTCACTGGGTCCCCAAGCATAGGTACCACAGGCCTCAATCACAAGAACACAAAAATTACAATTACTAACAGTACTACTGCAAGAACACTACATAAGCAGAAGCATTATCTATAGCTTCAATCAACAACTACTCATCTCGCTCAACCCCACTACCTTACTGGTAGCCAATACATAGGTATACATCACTGCAGTGTATTTATCAACTAAGAAACACACGTATACTGTTAATTCAGTTATCCCCACTACCCTAATTTTCCTAAATCTTACCTAAAAACACCTCTATGCGACGAGTCTCGGGCCTTGGAAAGCCGTAACTATAAACATAATTTATTACACAAGAGGGCTAGTAACCACAATATTTAGAAAACGGTTTTGTTGACAACTATACGAACATTCAATAAATGTGAAAGGATTTGTCCAAAAATATTATTCCTACACTTGTTCTAAATTGTACTCTTTGTGTGCTACTATTTTACAGTTAAAATGTTGTATGATCTTCTATTCTGGTGTATTTTATTGTGTGCAGGAACTTTGTAGAGATTATATACAGGAGGAGGCACAGTAAAGGAGAGTTCGATTCCCGTAAGCTGCTGGCTTTTCGGCCCTCCTACGAGAACCTGCATTCAGCTGTAACCCGGAAGGTGGTGCCCATTAATTTCGACTTACCCTGTATACAACTACGCTAGATTTCCTTCCCTTAAGCGTTTCTCGTGTACAACTCCTACTCCTCTGAGTTAAGCCGAAGGCGCTTTCATCTTTCCTGCTGCGGTCCAACGAAAAAGCTTGTTTGGCGCGTAACGAGTATTCGATTCACAATATCACAATGCATTTTTTTCCGAAAACTAAGAACCCTCTGTATATGTTCATTTAATGGTCGGTATGTCTACATTTAAAAATAAAAAAGAACTTATAACTGTAATATGATAAACGTTTCTAAAATAAATCATTTTACTGAAATTTCTAATTAAATTACTATTTAATTGTCAGGAAACGGAAGCTCAAACTTCATAATAAACTGTGCTTGCGCGATAATGTGTAAAGAATTAATCTTCCTTAAGAAGTTGTTACAAGTAGTTTGCGGTAACGAAATTTGAACATGTTTCAAATTGCGTGTTGGCTCAATTCAATAAACCTATCTGTAAAAACGATAGCATCAAGTAAATTAATATCCGAACGCGTGAAATTATATATTCTTCGGGTTTTCGTGAAATAAAGCCATTATAAGCTGCGCAACACTTGGAATAATTTAGGACGCGTTCAGAATTTTAATACTAACGTGTAAACCCCACACCCAATAAAAATTTTAAGTCCGCCTAGTTTATAAAAGTGGCAAAAAGTACAGCAGGGGAAATACTGCTTGAGGACTGTTGTGCTTTGATTAGAGAACAAGATACTGAAAACAAATGTAGCGCGATACCAAAAACGGTTTATGTGCCCTTTTCAGAAGGACAAATGCGAGGGCAACTTATTTTCTTTTCTCACGTTTCCGTTCACCGTTTCGAATGTTATTTTAATCCAACGGCCGGGAAGTGGAGTAATGATATATTTTTTGTAACGAGCCTTTCTGTGCTATTATTCTACTATTTATTTTTTAAGTCGTTAGTTTAAAATTATGGCTAATGTATTACAGGGTAGTCCAACAATATTCTAGTGTAACAGTGGGAAAATAAATGTTGTGTATACGCTTTAGAGCATTTACAGTTATCAATGTATAGTTCAATTGCTGCAAGTAGCGTTTACACTAGAGCACACAATATTTACTTCAATGGCATAAGCTAACATAGCTGATAATTCTTCTATACCTAGTGAAAAGCGGAATTTGAATTGATTGACAAACTTTAATGGATTTTATACAAGCTATTTCAAGATATTTATTTAGTATAAAACTGCACAACATATAGCAACTTACCCTGTCTACCTATCAGCGTATTGTAGTTTTCACTTCACATCTAAACGAATACAATTTTTTCATCTAAATAAACGATTGCATGGGCGTATTTAAAATGCATATTACCTGTAAAATACTGCTAGTTTTTACTTTAAAATGCGCTTCCAGTACAGAGTAAATAGAACCTTTTAACCCCAAATAAAGCGTAAATACAATTAATCATGCCTAAAATCCACTTTTAGAGTAACCCTTCGCAGCGCACTTCTAAGGTACTTTCTGAATATCTACCAATCTTTGCAAAATTTTGGAATTGTTGTTCCATCTGTCCTACAATTTGAAAAAATTTTTTATTGTGTAGGAAACTGTATGGTATATGTACTCTATGTTTTAGGTATTTTTGCGTTCATATATCCAGGCGTCGTTCTACGGACTTAAATTAAATAAATTGCCATTTTTTATATACGGACCAGAAATTTCAATAAAGTGACAGCTACATTCCTTTACCAAAAATTGTTAAGCTCTAGTTATTAAACGGTTTGAAAAAACTTGCAAAGTATTTTCTGTTTAAGTCCTTTGATGGCCGAAGTTTTCCTGCGTTGAAGATGTCCTAACCCGCTTATTTTTCTGCTGCTAATCGCCCTTGTGATATTTGGACTTATAAAATCGCTTTAAGTTCTTAGTTCATTTCTATCTTCCAACACCCATTCTCCTGTACCGGTCCGCAAATTTTCCATAGTGTCTGGCCCTGTTTATAGGAAGCTTATAGGAAAATCATAATCCCGGTGGATGTTAGGTTATACATTTAGAAGCGAATAATTTGCTTTCTAGGCAGAAAGTAACTGCAATAAATGAATTATACATGGAAAACTGTTAAATAACTGCAGTAAATCTTAAGAACTTCAAGGTATAGGTACAGACACACGTGCTAGTTTTATTAGTCAACCTCTATCGAGAACTTTGTTGTTTGTTTTACTATGTATAAAGGCTTTGGAAGCTATATGTCATATAGCTTCATATGTATTCCTTACTATTTGCAGACGACCGAGTAATCATGGCAGGAGATAGACAATGGACATACCATAAAATATATGATGAGAAAACTCGCCGACGTCTATCAAACAAATGGTCCAAAAATAAAACTATAAAAAGGCCAAATACTTAGTAATTGGAGGACAATCAACAGGTCGGCATATACAAGGACATACCATATCCAAGTGCGCAGAATACAAACACTTGAGGAGTATAGTACCGTCAGGAGATAACTCAAAAATCGTAACTACAAGTAGAATTGAACAGACTAAGCAAACAACGCCTAAACAGAACCTTACTATGGTATAACAATTTAAAAAAACCCACGAAAGCCAAAATATACAGTAGCATCGTATAGAGCATACTGATATATTGCTCGGAAACCTGGGAAATGTCTAAGAGAGACAGATAAAGAATAAATGCGGTTGAAATGTATTTGTTGCGACGTGGATGCAGAGTATCCAAGATGGAACAACGATTGATGAAATAGAAAAGAGACGACTTATATGGTATGACCATGTACAAAGAGTGGAACCCCAAAGATGGCCAAAACGAATAATACATTGGAACCCACCGGTAAAAAGAAAGAGGGGCAGAACCCCAGATACGTGGAACAAATAAGTGAAACAAGACACGATGAACAGAAACCTTCAAGAAGAAGATTACACAAACAGAACAAAAAAAAAATATATATATATAAAGGCTTTGTGCAGGCCATTTAGATCTATTCCCTTGTAATTGTCCTCCATTCTGCACGGTTTCTTGGGTTTTTTCCAGTTCTTTATATACTTTTCCTCCAATCTTCACTCCATTTTCTTCTCGGCCTTACTTTCTTCCCTTTTCCTTCTGGTACTGCCCTTTTGCCGTCCTTGACCCTTCTATACACTCCAGATGCCCTAGCCGCAGTAACTGTATAAATTTCACTATTACACTGACTATTGGTTCATTGTACAACTCGTATATTCCGTTGTTGGTACGTCTTTCCCATCCTTCGTTGGTTTTTCTGCATTTGTAGATTCTACGCAAAATTTTCCTCTCCCATGTTTAAATTTTATTTTGCATTGTTTTATTCATCGGGTTGGTCTTATTACTGTTGTGTTCTGTTTGTTTTATTAGTTATTCATTTACTATTTAAATATTTATTATTAGTATGCACTTTCGTTCAAACAAAACCCCCACAAATGTGTTGAAGCAGAAAGATAATTTACAATGTATACTTTCTTCTTCTTCTCCATATCTTCCTCCTTCCTCTTCATCTATCTAACTTAGCTGAGTGTTTCACTTTATAACTACTACACCTTTACATTCTAACATCAAATTTAGAATGTGCTTGTTTCCTGTTGTTCTGCGTCTCCTTCGCCTTTTTCTTCTTCTGCTTCTGCTTCTCTTTCTTCCTCCCTTTCTCCTCGTAACATGAAAATTGAGAATGTGCTTGTTTTTCCTTGTTCTCCGTCTCCTTCGCTTTCACATTTTTCTGCTTCTCTTTTTTCGTAATCTTTTCCTTCTCCTTTTATTTCTGCTTCTCTTTCTCCTTTTGCTCCACCTACTCCATCTATCGCCATCCTGGTTTTGTTTCTGACCCTTCTCCTGTTTCTTCTTCTCCGCTTCCACCTTCTTCTCCGCTTCCACCTTCTTCTTCTTGTTCTTGTTTTCATCCTTTTTCTTCTTCATTTATTTAACCCAGCCGAATATTTGAGTTCATTATTATTTCACCTTCGCCTTCTAATGATTTTCAGATTTTGAATTTAAAAGGTAAATCAAATATTGTTTTTAAAGTTTGTTTAATAGGTCAGTACGTATATGGAGGCATTCTTAAAGATTTGCGGAAATTACTTACCATTATCATGGTTGACGACTTTTTAAATGTTTGTGTCTTACATTTTGTAGTGCTGTTTCGAGATTATTAATAATAATAATGGTGAGGCTCTACACCCCATGAGGGGGTTTTAGCTGCAAGGCTGAAGGTCAGAGCTACCTTATCCTTGCTCTCACACACCGTTGTCCCGTGCCAAATCAATGACACGTGGTGATGTGGCAAGCATCACACAATAGACAACCCTATTATTACCCCTTTTCCATTCTAACGCTGGTACCCAATTATTTAAAGCGAGTGAGTTGGCCCGCCGCCAGCTATCGAGTCGACCTTCCCCACCGGAACACACTGCTCTAACCCTGGAACACACTGGCCTATTTCAATATTATTATTGTTAATAATAAGTTATTTAACACATTTTTTTGCTTGTGTATCTTGGTTGCTGCTTTTTACCACTTTAAAAAGTAAATTGCATAGTGCTTGTTACTTGCTTCTTGTTTATAATTTTCCTTTGAGTAATTGCTTTGCCTGTTCAAAACATCTAGAAAAATGCGAACATTAAATTAGATAGAAATAAAAAGTTAAATATTTCAACGATTTGTAATGAAAAAGTAAAAATATCTCTGAAAATACCGGTTTGAGGTATAGGAAAACATTCATAAAAATTGTGGAGGATTATCATGGCAATTGAAAAATACAATAATATACAGAGTGTTCTATTTGAAAAATTTGAGAAATTGCTCTTTGAATTAAATTATTTGTGTTGATTTAGAAAATTCTCTGTGTAATACAATTAATATTTGGTGGTTGTGTCGCTTTAGTACATCACTTGGCTACATGACTACATATGTATTTTTAATTAATAGTAATACTTACCCACCGAATTAATTTGATAAACCTTGTGCGATCAAAATGTTCAAATTGTATAGATAAACTCGGCAACATCTCATCCAAAATCAAAAAACAAGAGATAACTGGAAAGATAACATTTTGTATGTATATAATGTGCGCATTTTGGCACATTACTTTAAGAATGTTGAAAATCTTGCTAATCGTTTTAATAATGATAATACTATAGTTTAGCCCACTAATAGGCAATGGTATAATGAAAATACGTATTAAACATCCAATTTTTGTTACTGTTTGAATTAAATGCCTCGTTGTTTCAATATTTTCCCTTCTCAGGATTATGAAAACTAATAGGCTTACAAAATTCCAATATTCAAAATAAGATCATTGTCAATGTCTTTTCTGCTTCTCTTTCATTTAATTATAATTATAAATACTTTAATCAATACTCAATATGAAAACATTTTACCTGAACACTTGGTAAATATGTACAGGCAGAAACGGTTACTTTTAGCTTCTGTATTCATATTATATTGTAAAATAGCGTCTACGTGTATAATCTATAAATGTTCTGAAAATCAGTACCGTCGCATGCTTTACATTCTACAACGACACCAAATTTAAGCGAGTTTCTCTGCGATTTACACTTCAATGAAGATCCTCCTTTAAAGTCCTTCCGTCTAGGAAGGTACTCTCAAAAACTACTTGGTGCTCTAAGCATTTACTTTTGTGAACGTTAACTGAAACACCTCCCGAATAAAGATTCCTAGCGTGCTAAAACACAAAACTTTTTCGTTCACTAATTTGACCAAATAGAAGAAGAAGAAGAATAGTTTGATTTCCATTTAAGTTATTCTGTGATTTAGGACACTATAAGTGATTAAACACTTTACAAAGTGTCGTTTGAAAGCGCTAAAAATGACTAAGAACTTATGAATACAATTCTAGTACGTATAAAATATATAATAGTTCCACTGAAAAATAAAAATTTACAAGTGAATAATCGTAGGAATTATGCATAAACGCAACTACTCCGTATTTTTCACAAGGCAAAGTCAATTTGGTAACTTATGTATGTGAGGTGAGGTATGCGAGGTGTTCACGCAAATTTAAGAGCTTACAAGATTTAAACGAACATTTAGTCTCAATGACACGCAACGAAAGTTTCCTGAAAAGCAAACGCGCTTTTAATAATATATGAGGCGAAACGGGCAGAAAGTCTTTCTTTACTTTGCTTGTTGGCTCGTTCCCTCATCGTCTTAAATATTAAACAAGCAAATGGCTCGTGAGTACTATAAAGCTCTTGAAAACAGCGTTGAAAACACATTGTGGAAACAGTTATCGCTGGAAAACTTATCAACTCGAAGACTTTTCATAAGAACGTGCGTTTTATCAAATGTTTTGTGGAATTCCTTTTGCTGTTATAACATTTCGGGAAAGCAACGGAACTGAAAATGGGTTTTCAAAATACGAGGGTGAGGCAATGAATAATCGAAATCGTGTTATTAGAAAGTATGCTTTACTATTTCTTAGTGGAAACGTGTTTGCTATTTATTAGACATTCATTTGCAAACCATTAATACCCTCTACCTCATACTTTCCTAATGTGTTGACCAACCTACTCTTAACGTCTTTATGATATTGTTGTCCCTGAAGCTATAAAGTAACTTGAAGTCATTTTCGTACAGGCGGTAATTGCTAGAAATCGATCTGGAAAATAGGTAAATGTTACAATAATTGATATTCCTTTATTTTATGGTAGTTGTGGATATAATAAAGTAAGTTTTTTTACGTCGTTTATTGAAGTGAAAGAGAAATAGGTCTTACTGCCCTCGAGGAAGCCCGTAGGTCACACATATCCCAATGAAATAGAAAAGTTATTATGTTTTCCTAGTGATTCATGGAGACTCTGGGGGATGTAAAACGAAAAATTATAGAAACGCACAATTCGGAGCTTGTTTATTTATCTTGGTAGCGACAATGTTCATAATGATTGTAGCATTAGCGCTTACCACTTAACTTCTCTTCTTCTCCTTCCTTTACGAGACATAGCGACCTTCTTTCCTATGCCTTCGTTCCGCACTCATTCAGGACCTATCTCACACGAAGTGTAAATACTTCTGCTCCAGAGAGGATTTAATAGGCAGAAAACCTTGCTGGTTTACCACTGCTTTACGAGGAAGTTCGGCCTTTAAAAATTGTTCCGGTACGGGGAATTGAACCTTCCAGAGTATCATCGTAACAGTCTGCCATAGAAGAAGTTTTCTCTATAAATAATTTTGTATATTAGGAAGCGCTTATCTCGATTTTCCTACTAAGTTCGACTGTATATGTATTTAATGAACCAGTACTGTATACAATGCAAATATACCAGTCAATAATTACATTATTGTAATCCAATGCACTCCGACCGACTGTTATCAAACCGAATTTAAGAGCAAGAAATTAAAAATTATTGCATAATAATACAGCAATGTCCAATAGATGTAACAATAATGCCGGCTACAAATTATTCCGTTTTGAAAATTCAAGAATTCAAGATAAGATATCTCAGCAAAGTTACTAAACCGCCTTGACGCATTAGGTATTGAAGCTCCCTAAAGGCAGTGTAAAATATTTTAACAACAGGTTACAAAGGACTTAAGCAAGAATGTTGCGTTTCGCCCACCTTATTTAAAATTTACTTAGAAGAAACACTAGAAAATTGGAGAAGGAAATGTTCCGGAATAGGGCTGCAGATCAATGACCACTGCTTAACAATTCTTTCTTTCGCCGATGTGCTTATTGCAAATAGTGCAGAGACTACAAAAGCTTAGAAAGCTTAGAGAAGAGTTCGAAAAGTAGGAAAAACGGAATAGCTCCGGATAGGAGAAGAACAGGAAGACCCGAACCTAACAATAGAAGAAATAAGATAATGCGAACAATATAAATCTTTGGAAAATATAATATCATGCGAAGGGACATCAAATAGAGACATAAATCACAAAGTGCAATAAGGTCAGAAATATGTACGGATCTTCAACTAATTACTGTGGTCGAATCGGATCAACATAAATACAAACTTGACTATTTACAGAGCAATTGTAGAACCTATACTGACTTATGGATCAGAATGTTGACAGTTATCGGCGAGGAGTAGAAAGAAAATAGGAAGTGTAATGGGTTTTCTAAAAAGATTTTGCGGAATATCTCGGCTAGAGCATATACCAAATGTAGAAATCAAAAGACAAATAAAAAAATACGCAGGACTACAAAGAGGATAGAAACACGACAACTTTTATGGCATGGGCATATGATGAGGATGGAAGAGGAAGACCCACAATGACATGGATAAATGGAGTGGGAGCAACAATGAGGGACAGACCTGTGGAGGAAGAGGAATGGAGGGGTACGAGGAGATGGCAATCCAAATACCGGATGCGGCAGAAGCTGTACGACCCCCGCTCATACACAATGCAAAACTAATATATTTAATTGCAACACAAATAAATGTCACCATTAAAAGTAAAATAGAAAGAAATGTAAGAAAAACTGATTAACTGAGTACAATGTTGCGCTACGTACCATAAACTAAAACGATACTTCAAATTATCTAAAAAAATCATACAAACGGATGTTACAAGATTATGCAAAAATACGGTAAAAGCAACCTACATTTATGACATGTGTACTTAATTCAGTGAAACTTAAAATTTATCGCAGCCTACCTTTCTTCAAACACTTAATCCTAGCAATCCCAATGCCAAGATTTATCTAACTTTCTTAAAATCACACCAATCCCAAAACAAATATATTTGTTGCATATTATACACATTGTCTTTTACACCGACTGCAGTTCACTCGCTAACGTTTAGATAACTCTCTAAGCCCCGGAAAAGACAGGGAAAGTTACCCTTAGTTTCTAATTGCCAGATTTAGTATCCCCTTAATTAATAATTTTGTAGTTGAAACCGTCATACATTCTACTATTTAAAAAATGTTTGCCATGGCACATCAGTAGATGGCGAATTTTAGACGATAGACAAATTTTAAATGAGCTAAAAAGTAGGTGTGATAATTACGAAAATTAGGCAAAAAGGGCCAAAAGCAAGCTATTTCTGCAGAAAGGATAAAAAAGAACAAACATATAATAACAAAGTGAAATTATTTTTATGCATTTACATACGAAATAATTTTTTTTTAATTTTCCGTAGTAAAAGCTTGTCTTCTATCTGATAGAAAATATATAAACTTAGAAAAGCTACTACTAACTTCGCAAGATGTCGCTGGCTAAAATTTAAATTTGTACACGCATTTTATGGCAAATTTACATCTCGGGGTTTGAACAAGTGACGGGCGTATCTCCAATGAAATCATTCGAAATATTCTATTATGCATATATTTCGAGATGTGAGTAATTCATTCGAATGATCAAAACCTCTCGAAGCGACATGCGCATCTCGAAAAAATTAATTCAAAATATTCCACTATGCATATGTTTTCGAGATACGAGTCTACTATTCGACTGATAAAACTTCTCGAATACGTTCGTTCCGACGCACGCATTTCGAATGATATAATTCTAGATATTTAATTATGCCTGCATCTCCGAGATGCAAGTAATTCATTCGAATGATAAGAACTTCTCGATTACATTCTAAGCGACGCTCGCATCTCGAATGAAATAATTCGAAATATTTGATTGATCATGTATTTGCGAGATGCAAGTAACTCATTCGAATGATAAAAACTTCTCTACTACGTTTGTTTAGTGGAGCGCGCTTTCCGAATGAAATAATTCGATTATGCATGTATTTCCGAGGTGCGAGTAAGTCATTCAAATGATAACAACTTCTCGAATGCGTTTGTATAGTAGCTCACGCATCTCGAATGAAACAATTCGAAATATTCGGCTATGTTTCATCGACATGCTAATAATTCATTCGAATGATAAAAACTTCTCGGATTACTTTTGTTTGGTTGTTCGGCTGCTAATCAAAATATCGTTTGTGTCGGTGTATAATTCGAGTAGTATTCGAATGAACTTGTCATTCGAGACCGTACTATAAGATAAACTATAGATTAACATATTTGACTTGTTTTATGTGATATGATCGCATGAGCAGCTGAGTTAGCAAAATTTATGCAGGCCTAAAAGTACCTAACACTTTCATTCTGCGGCGCTTTACTGACATTTCAACATTTTCTTTTCTAATTTCCTTACATTATAAATAAATTTCCTTGTAGGTGCGTACTTGCACAGTTTTATAAATAGATAATACTATCTTCCTGGAATTATTTGCACGCAATAGATACCTTATGTATTTACCTTTGTAAAAACCTAAATCTATTTAACAAGGTGTGGATTCGAGTTATCCGAGGTGCGATACAAGCAGATAGCGGAATAGGTATTTACTATTGTTCACATTTGTTCTTATTTAGGAAAATCCTGCCTCTAGTTACACTTAAATCCTGTATGACACGACGTTAAAATTTGCAAAAAATTTACTCGTGCATTTATGTGAATTCACGATTATAACTTTCTAACTGAAACAAGATAACCTCAAAATGAGATGAAAATAAACACAACTAGGTGGTTGACAAAATACCAATGATACAAACCTAAAAACCATACAATGGGAAAAATATTTCTAAAATTTTTATTAATACACAAGCGCACGTGCTATATTTACCTTCATAATTGACGCAGGTTGTAGACAGGAAACTGTAAAACGTAAAATTTTCATGAAAATTTAGCAGTGAATATATTTACAAATTTACAAGTAATATTGCATTAAATTTAACGTCGTCTCATACACACTTAAGAAACAGATAATAAAGCGACCTTCTTTCTATATTATTTTAGTATAGATACAGGTAATGGAAAAATACGTAATACATCTAAGAACACAGAATTACCAAATTGTTCAAATATGCAGTTCTGCTTTAATAACGGGGTGTGTTGTTATATTCATTTAAAATTTGCCGCTGCATTTGAATTAATGTCGTACGTTAATTTCCGCTCCATAGGAATTAAAAATTTGATTTTAATTGCAGTTTTATGTTGGTTACAGCTTTCGTTATTATTTTGTTTTTAAAGATTGAGTTATGTTGACAGTTCCCTTTGTAAGCCGGAATTACGGAATATTGTTTTGCTCGCGCTTGGCCCTGGACGCGTTCTGCAAATTCACGTGCCGAAATTGTCGCGGAATATTTCATAATATTTCGAATTATGTTGCAATGTTTTGGGGTAAATGCAGCTACACGTCGCATTAAGTCTTCAGTCAGTTTTACATCTGTGATGGCTCCGGTCGCTCATTCCATCTACGAGGGCCGTAACGAAAGTCGAAGCTAGACCCTTGGGACAGACGGACGTAACTTCGAATATCGGTTCTTTTTCATCGCGGCGCATCTGCCACTTCGAGTTTTACCTTATCGCATTTTGCTTTAGGCAAATAAAATCGACTTAAGTCGGATATATAAGTAATAGCAGAGTGTTCGCCTTAGTGTTGGACAATTAAGGATATTGCTCCTTTCGATTCATATTGGATTTCAGCGATTTAAAAAGAAAAACCGTGCAAGTGTAGTGGTGGAAGCTGTTGTTTTATTTCCATCGTCCGAAGAGTCCCGTCTCAAGTTCAACGCTAACTGACCCTGTTGAGAGCAATCTACTCCCCAGGACCGTAACAGCAACATTTCGTTCCAACGCTGCCCCGAAGAGCATTGTCTTCCTTCTTTTTTTTTCTGCATCTGGAAATCGCCACTAAATTGTGCCTGTCTCGCTCTAACCCATTTATCGGAAGCTAAGGTAAAGAACAAGTTTTTTTGGTTGTAGTGAGAAGAAACCGTTTACGTTTACAAAATTCAACGTAATTGAACCCCCTTTTTTTTAAACAAGAAGCGACCTTCAGTCGCCGATTGTCTTTGTTTGCGCTACTGATTGTAAAAAGTAATTTCTTTTATATTGTGTCGTGCTTGTAAACTCGACGGCTCTGGCCGCGCGGTTCTTTAAAGAAAGTAAATATATCGTGCGCCAGTAGCGACGGGTTTGTTAATTGAACGTTCAAACCAACAGTTTGCATTATTAAACTACGAGTTAATTTGCTGTCCTTTTTTTTTTGTATTGTGTCATTTCTAATAGTTAATTATATTGTGTTAAAAATGTACTATCTCTTTTATTATGGTGCATTCTGTATTTGTGTGTGCATGAATTTTGCAAGCTTTATAAACAGAAGGGAGGCAAATAAAGGTGTGTTCGATTCCTGTCAGCTGCTGGCTTCTCGGCCTTCCACGAGGACCTACAATCAGATGTATTTGGAAAGTGGCGCCCACTAATTTTTACTTAGTCTGTACACAACTAGGAAGATTTCCTCCCGTAAGCGATTTCCGTGAACCCCCCCTACTACTCTAAGCTAAGCTGTAGGCCTTTTTCCACCTATCCGGATACGGGTTGACGGAAAGGCCCGTAACAGTGTTTCAAATAATAATGATTAAAAAATGCCTTTCCACTATAGAAAATTTGGAGCATTATTTAATATGTTATATTACAATAAATAATGTAAACCACAGTGATTAACTTACGTTTAGAAATAATGATAGTGAAAACAATTCAAATAATTGAGTTTGAATTGGTAGGTATAATATATTATATTTTGTTTACGTAAAAGCAATTGATTTTACTTTAAAATGTTTTATATAAACTAGTACATTAGCGCCTAATTCATCATTTTAGTTGCCTATTTAATTTATTTAGTTGACTCCCTTTAGTAGCCTATTTTTTACTTTACACCGCCTAAAATCGCTACTCTAGTTATATTCATTGATTCAAATAATTCGTATGTAATTATCAATACCAGAAAATGACCGCGAATAACGTATTGTAATTTAAACGTAGAATTACCATACTGTAAACAAATATTAGGTGTGGTTAGACTACCGACAGTGTAAGATTTACACTTATTGTAGTAGCACCAAATCTATCGTAAAACAAATTTTTTAGGTCGTATGAACATATTTAGGCACTATAGAACTCTAATGTGCATGTCTACAACGGCATTGAATAGGCATTTGCCCTTCTCGAAGAAGTCACCCAACGAAGCGTAATGCGTAGATTACTGGTTCCGCTAGTTTAATTAGATAGACAGTCTCTGTACTAACATCACTGTGCTCGGTCTGAGTTGCATACTTATAGCTTATTAATCTATTTATTGTGATCTTGTGATAACCATGCATTAGCTAAATGCATATCGTAAATGGTATCTCCTCTATATATGGTGATTCAGATTTTAACCGTGTAACACTGATGGCCATCTTCTTCTGAACAAATGGTGTCTACCGAAGCTATTTGAATATATAAACGCTTCATTAAATGGATACAACCCACTTAATAGGATATTTGAAAGTGATTTAATTAATTTATTTGAAATTTTGAATGTGTATTTAACAAAGAGAACTATTTTTTGAGTAATAGGATCCAAATAGGTAAGGAGACATGATCTAAAAATTTTACACATTTCAAGTTTTTTACCTTTCTGTTATAAGATATAGAAGAATATACAAGTTATAATTATTGACAGAAGCTCCATAAATATAAGATTAGTGTGTCTTGAAATCAATTTAGTTTAGACAATTGCACCTGTATAGAAGCAAAATGTTTATTTATTTATTCTTTTTGTACAATATGCAACCTGATATTTTAATAGGTGTTTAACGTTTCCCCAAAAACAGTTATTATGTATACCATTCGTTAACCAATATACAGTTTAATTAAGAAGAATCTATAGGTGCAGTCTACACGCTAACTGAAACAAATTTTTTCAAGTAAAGGTATGAAAAGTAGGGAAACATTTAAAAACATATACGTTTGTTGGGTATCTCGTCAAATATAAACTTAGGACTTTAAAATCAAACAACCTGCTCTATTCGTGCAAACAGACGAAATGTATAATAATTTCGTTTTATTTGTATCTATGTTGCATAAGTTCAAAGCATTTCAAATAAATGTTTGTAGCAAAGTTTTTGTTTCATAACCACCATTGATATTAGCAAGCAGACGTATCTAATAAACAAACGAGAAACATGATAATGTTACAAAATATTAATAAAAATTTGCATTCACAAATCGTATACTGTAGACTAGAGCCAATACAATATTTTATTCAATTTTCATACTTCCATTCACGATATGTATTATCAAAATAATATCTAATAATTCCATCATCGAATATCAATATAGTGTCATGATTTTAAATAACACAATGCGGAAGGGTCAGTTTCCGGTAAAGTAAACATCCCAAACCCAAAGTAAAACTATCTATAGAGTGTGTGAATAAAGTAAATTTACATTGTATGGCGATACAATGCCTTTGATAAATTTAAAATAATATCATAAGCGTCTGATGTTCGTCCGATTTCCTTTGAAATTCGTAGAATTGTTAAATTCACTTCTTAATTTAATTTATACATAGAACATCTTACGCCACCTTTTTGTTGTCCCATATGTTATTACTGAAATACACTGTTATATCTGTATTCTCCTGGAAGTATCCCCTTGAGTGCATGGGACATAAAATTATGAAAATCCGCCCCAATCGACTAGTTTGCTATTCTTGTATGGGAACAAGGAAGTCGGGGCTAGTCACTTACGGTGTTCAATCAACCCCGTTACCGTTTTCGTCACCGGTCGCTACATTAACAGAAACTCTGTGCCCGTGATCTTCGTTTTTGGTTGATTTCAAACATCTAATTCTCAATATTGTATAGCTCCAGCTTCTTGGTCAGGGCTACTGGAAAGCTGCCCACCTTTGTTTAGAGTAGTAATAAATTGTTTCATAAGTCATATGATGTACTATAGTAGCATCAGCACCTTCTGCAGCTCAACCAATGATTTCCTCTTCACATATGTCGTGGTGGTGATAGCAGGAAAATTTGTTAAAAGTATCATGGAGACCCAACGAGAATCCCATTGTTTTGAAGTCTTCGATGACCTCCTAGCTTTATAATACTTCAAGGTGTCCACCAAGGTCGGCATGTTATTGTAATTCTCTTAGAGATACACCACAGAAGGAGATGGGTTTCCAGTATGGAGCAGCACAAATTTGAAGCTTCTGAATTAGTTGTTAACCAAGAAGCTAATCCCATTTTAATAGAAGAAGTAGCTAAAAAATTTGGTATCCTCTAATCTGAAAGTCACACACTTTCATCCAACAAAGTTTCTAGAAGTTACTCCAAGTTTACTCTGAAGTGAATGTATCTGTAATGTACTGCAGAATAAGTATATTTCAGAATGTTATATAATTTTGAAGCATTACTTCCAAGAGCATAATTCATTCTACCCTGGAAAAAACAACTAAATAAATTCTATTGTATGGTGTATCCAGATATTACTCTTTGTACATACATTTTTATATCATATATTCGTTTTAAGATGTTGCCTAATTTGAATTTTAATTGGATAGACAGTTGTCATACGGAACACACCTTATCCTGTACTATTTCTTCCTTACAGCGTTTCCTTTAAAGGAAACTCACAATTATCTAAACTCTGCTAAAATTGCTGCAATATAACTCACACGACGAACTGACAACTGCACTTTTAAATCCATTCTCATATTAAATTAGCAAGTCTCTTTCCAGAGCGCTGAGTAAGAACAATACCCCTGTATGGATAATCTAACCTACTTACTACCCGTCGTCGTTCCTTGACATCATGCATATAAGTCTAGTTATTTATTCAAAGTCTAAACAGAAAAGACGTCATAATCCTCGCCGAAAATAGAGATTGATGGATCACATAGTTACCATATGAATATCAAACAGTAAGATGCAAGATCAATAACTATTACTGACAGAAAAGTTTAATGGGCATTTTATGTGGTCCCAAATTAACGTTCTAAGTGAATTCAAAGAACAGTACGGCTAACTTCAATAATTGTTTACTAAAATATTTAATGTAAACCCAGTTCAAGCAAGCACAATGCAAAAATTAAATTGTTGGGAAAGCGCTTAAGGTGAAATGTATTATTAATCATAAGAATACAAATAATACTTAATGTAGCCTACATTAATTAAAACTTTCTGGGGTTTATAATTTTCGCCTCCAAATACCTTTAGGCAATTCTTTTACTTGAAAGAAATAAGTAAGAGGAAAAGCTGTAAATGTAACTAGCATTGCTGTCGTATATTCTGCTGAGCATGTAGAGCCGAATGTTGCTTTTAAACCGATTACATGTACGATAATAAATAAAAAAGTGTTGAAGCGATTGATACTGCACATTTCGACTTGATTTAATTCGGAATTAAATTTTGTGCCGAGTAAAAATTTTATGGTACGGTTTGCTATACAAATTAATATTTTAAATCAAATTACTTAATTATAACAAATATCGCTGTATTTATTTTGATGCAGAGTAGCTTCTAAACTTAAAATGTTAGTGAATAGCATACACTTAAGTTTTTTTCTTTAACGCGCCGCTATGTCGGGTAAAATGACGTACGTAAGCCCTTACTAATTAGGATAGAAGAATATGTTATTGTTTCAGCGCAGCGCTGAATATATAGAAGAGAAAGTGAAAATTGTTACGCTAGTGGGTTTCCGCTAATTTCACAAAAAAGTAATTCGTGTGATTTTTATATATATATATATATATACAATACATGAAAATACAAAGTAGAGGGGAGACAGCAAGCAATACACCCGCTAACGGAGATGGTATTTCTACTAGATGCAAAATTTAATTTGAAATGTTAGGTAGCTATAACATAAAGGCAAACTATACCTTGACAATGAAATTGCAACTAAATCAGCTCCGTAAAAAGATGAATATCCATTGAAAAGGTAGGAATAACCTTCCATTGTGACATAACACCACCAATAAGTACGCAGTTGAAATAACTACCTTTGAACACACGGTAATTCTACTAAGCACACAGTTCACTATTTAATTAGATACATACCATACCATTACTAAGCATACAAATCTAATAATAAAAGAAATATCAAAACATATTGAAAGCATCTAGTCCATTGTTTATTTGGTATCAGACAATACCATTACGAAGCAAACAGTTATAATAATAAATTGAGAGCACACATCTCAATATTAAATTAGGTAAATCCAATATCACCCACCATCACACAACCTTTGCAGTAAATTACAGGCACACAGCATGTTAGGTATATACAGTACCATTACCGATAACACAGATACAACAATAAATTAGAAGCGCAGTACTTCAACAAATTATTAAGATTACATAGGTCAATATTTAATGAAATACTTACAATATCCTACATCGACAAACAACCCTCACATTAATAACAAACTGGCCTTAAGGTATATACCTACAGTACTATAACCGATCACACAGCTTCAGCTATGAAACTGCAGTAAGCAGCTGTAAAAACTTATTAGATACTTACAGCTCAATATTTGATTAGAAGCATGCGGTACCATTACTAAGTATTTATATCTAATAGTAAAATAGGACCGCAGAACCCTAAATATTTAAATAAGTAGACATAATACTATGAATGAACAAACAACTTTAATATTAAGTAACAGCGCTTTAGGAATACATAGTAGCATCACCGAGAACTCAACTTAAACAAATAATTTGAGGTACACAGCTTTAATGATAAATTAGTATCACACAGCTCAATATCTAATGAGGTGCATATAATATAGTGCATGAAAATTCAACTCCCATAATAAATCGAGGCCGCTATCTAGGTGCACACATTCCCATAATCTAACACACAGCTTCAACTGTGATATTGAAACACACAGCTGTACTCGCAAATTAGGCACTTACAACTCAAAATTTAATTAGGTACACACAATATCGTAATTCCCAGTTAATTAGGGGCATACAGCTTTAAGGGTAATTTCAAGCCCACAGCCGTAACAACTAAATAGAAGTTCACAGATTTAATAATAAAGTAGAAACTCAGAACTGTATAATAAGTTACTTGTAACCACCAAACATAATAGAGCTCATTATTGACTTATGTTACCGTAAAAATTAGTTTAAATCGACATCCGAATTGTATAATGACAATTACAGTTTTGCGAAAAGTAATGTTACTACTTACACTATACGATATAATATTCTGCCGCCAAATCATGTGTACAGTTCCTTCAACTTCTTCTTCTTCGAGTGCTTTATCTTTTACGAGACGTAGCGATCTTCTCTCCTATGCCTGTGTTGCGCGTATTTAGAATATCACAGACATAGAGGACCTACAGTTTAACGTGGCCTCCGAACCACGGGAAGTGTAAACGTTTCTACTCCAGAGAAGATATATTAGGCAGAATACCTGGCTGGTTTGCCATTGCCTTGCGAATGAGAACGGCCGTTAAAAATCCGATGTTCCGGTAGGTACTGAGAATTGAACCCAGGACCTTCGGCGTAGAAGTCTAACACGCTAACCTCTAGCCCACAACCGCCTCTCCTTCAACTAGAGAACAATAATAATTCGATTATAGCCCTGTTACGCAATATTAGCGCCCGTTGAGACAACTAAAATGTTGCGTTTTAAATTAAATGTAATGACTTAAACGCACGTTGAATCTGCTTGTGAAGACTCCGTTCGATGATATCATTTTGTCTAGAATGAGAAAAATCGATGGTGTGAAGAACTGTCTTAGATGGGGCAGATCTACATGAGTTTACCTTGCATAAAGCGTTCATTGTATCTTTACATCTTTAAATACTGTAGTTACATAGAGACCTAGTGAACTTTCACCATATTGTGTCTCCTCCTATATATTTAAATCTTGCAAAATTCTTACACCAACAAGTACAAAAAACACAATAAGAGACAGTAAACTTTAAAACACATATATTGAAACGGTTAAAATATGACTATACAATAAAATGACAAGTAAAAGTGATTTGATAATTCTAAAATTACAACAGCATAATTTGAACGTTCAAAAAAAAAGGGAACTCGTCGCCCATGGCCCACGGTATTTAAAATCTATTAATTCTGCGTGGTCAGTGGCGTAGAGCGTACAGGAAAAATACAGCTTAAACAAAATTCCTTTTTACCGATATTAGTGCAAATAAAAAAGATTTTCGACTGAAGGTCGCTTTTTTTTGGTTTAACAAGACAAAGTTTAATTCCGCCAAATTTTGCAAGTCGCGCGCAAGTTTCGTTTCACCAAACACAAAAACTGGTCTGTTTTACCTTAACTTTCGCTGCGAGGCAGGACTCTTCAATGGTATAAAAAAATAGCTGCAGAACGACGGGAGCTGGGCTTCGCAATTTAATCCGCCCAACGGCGAACGGTCAATTCACCAAGAATTGGCTTTACGGGGGTTAAATCCAGTGCTTCCTATTAAATCCGGCAGTAGCCGATGGTCTGCTTATTACCCCTTGGTAAAACAGCGAGACGGAACACATATAACGGATACCCCTGGAAAAAAACCCAAGACCCGCCCCTGCATCACTTAACGTAAGTACGGTTGCCGATTGATGTAGTTGTCGGAGAACCGGAGCCATCAGAGATCGAAAACTGACTGACTTGAAAACGCAGCGGGAATCTCCACTCTCCAAAAACATTGCACCACATTACAAAATAACATGAAATATTCTAGAATAAAAATTAACACGTGCAACTGTCGAGATCAACACTTCCGAGAATTTGGTCGGCAGAAAATCAGCCCACAAAAGAAACTTTCAAGGTTTAATGGAACCGGCCTCCCATAACTCAATTTTTAAGACAAGCAAAATAACGAAACAGTGACCAACATTCAAACGGCCATTAAAACAAAATTTCGATAACTATGAAGCGGCAATTAAATTAAGAAATTAATCCCTATAAAGCGGCAAATTTGAAAATAACATAACAGTTACCGTGGGAGAATCTTGGTAGGATTGCCGTTTTCTTGGGAGGAAGGGCGGCCGTAAAATAATCAGGTACGGTGCTGGGGATTGAAACCAAAAGCTCTAGCGTAGAAGTCCAATAAGCAGATTTCTAGCTATTTCTTAGATACGCCATCCCTTAACAATACCGTGCAATTCTAATATCTGTTGTTAATATTATAGAACGCCTACCATATAAATTTTAGATCGGATACCCGAGGAAATATCAAATTTCTCGTTTTCGTCCATACCTTCGAGATAAGTTTGCGTTCTGTTGTTATTTTACCCCCTTGCTAAGTTCTACATTCTTGGTAATCCAACTCGTTTAACTAATCTCCTCTGTCTTGTAACTTTTCCAGGGCTTTAGGAGCGTCATGCCCTTGCAATAATCTATTCTCCAATTTACACTCGCTCTTCTTAGTTATTACTTATGCAAAACTGCTTGTTTCGACAACACTGCGGGTTAAATGTCTTCTTGAATTTTCTGTTTGTCCATGTTTTGTACATATCCTTAATCTCCAAGTTCTTTGTTCTGGCAGATAACAAACGCTTTATAATATTGTGGCTGAAACATTACCAGAAGCTGTGTAATACATTTGACTTAAATTTTAAATTTCTGCGCTGTATTAGGCACAAAAGTGAAAATAAAGAAAAATGACTTTCATTTATGTTGCGTCCTCCTTATTTGTTTTGATTAAACTTAAAATGTGGAGCAGGTTATCCAAATATTTTCGCGGAGACGCTTGCCGCTATTAAATATTAAAAACAGCCAGGATATATGACGTGCAGCGAGGTCACACAAAATTACACCTACCCAAAGCTTTCCTTCTCCTATAGGAAATTAAAGGCATTATCACACGTTTTACCCCTCAATGTTACGCTATTTTTTGTCTCCAGGGTACTCTAGATACTCGTTAGCCGGGAAAGAATCTTAAATTTATTTTATATACGTACTTTTTTGCGGCGAAGGCTCCTCTAGCGTTTTATTGATTTCGACTTAGCGAGGCTTATATTTCATACTTTTTCCCGCTTTTATCTCAATTTACGGACATCTGTATTTATATTGCTTTAAAAAAACCATAGAAACGTATAGTTTATTGTTTAAGGGATCGGCAGTGATAAAACAGCGTCTAGACGTCGGAAATCTGGATATACAAGAGACAATTGTTGTTGTATAAAGTTCTTAAACCATGACGAGTTTACCAAACTAATTATAATGGAAAAAATGTATGAAACCATATAATTGTGCATTTGCGCTTATAAACGGTGGGCATTTTTTACCTTTTGACTAATTGTAATGCATACAATGCAGAAAAGTTTAACTGCAAGAAATGAAATAAAGTTTAGATGCAGCAATACAAAAAAAATTATTTGGGACCACTATAAATAACCACTTTGACAACATTTAATGAATACTGTGGCTATCACAGTCTTCTGACTTAATGTCCATGGATTTCGTTTCAAATACTTATTTGTTTTACACTTAACTCATCAAGTCACTGGAAAGTATTTTTAATCTAGAAAGTGTAAATTCATAATTACGAATTCCAGAAACAGCAGCAGTCCCGAAACAATTTCTTAAAGAAATACATGGAAATACAGAAATATGGTAATAGGTATATAAATTTGGCAAATAGATATGAAGTGCAACACTGGAGCGTATCATATGGAAATGTGAATTAATGGTGTTTTGAAAAACTATACGTATAGTTTATTATTTAATGTCGGCACGCCATCTTTGGATTTGTTGCTATGAAAGATATAAATCCTTTGCTACAGAATATAAAATAAAGTTTAGATTCAGCAGCACAGCAAAACTTATAAAAAACCGCACTAAATATCAACTTTGACAACAATGAATTAATATTATGGCCATCACATTCATCCGACTTAATGTCCCTGAATTTTGTTTCAAACCCTACGTTGAATTTATTTTGCATTTAACTAGTTCGAAATCACTGAGAAGTTCGGTGAATATATAAAGTGTAAACCCATAAATACGAATTCCAGAAAAAATAGCAGTTCCAAAACAGTTTCTTAATGAAATACAAAGAGAGTAGAGAAACAATTTTGCCTTAATTTAATGTTGTTTATAATGACCAACCGAAATCTGTTAACATTTTGATTTCATCCATGAATTTAGAGTAAAAAACTGTAGCTTGTTATTATAAATTTGTGTTTATGATGTTTTAGAAACTCGTACAGAGGTACAGTTTATTATTTAAGGTCGGTACGTCAAAAATATAAGTAAATAAGAAATAATTTTAATTAAGTAATCCTTATAACTCGTAACCAGTTCACCAAACAGCTTCTAGTTTCGTATTTGAAAACCATTCTCCACAACAACTTTGACAGCAAATAAGTTAATACTGTGGCCATCCCATTCACCGGACTTAATAAACCTGGATTTCGTTTCAAACCATTACGTTGATTTACTTTGTTCTTAACTTATTCGAAATCACTGGAAAATTCAATGGATCTAAAAACTGCTCATCCATTAGTATGATATCCGAAAACAACCGCAGTACCGAAACAGTTTCTTAAAGAAGCACCGCGAGAGTACAGAAATAATTTTGACTTAATTTAATATTGTTTATAATGATCAACCTAAATCTGTTGGCATGTCTAAAATTTAGGTAAATAATAGATTTGACTTATATATTCCTTATACACTACTTCTAACCAGTACTCAAATTGCATCTAGTTTTGTATTTGAAAACCATTATGAACAACAACGTTCACAACAATAAATGAAGACTGTGGCCATCCCATTCACTAGACTTAAAGCAGCTGGATTTCGTTTCAAATGTTTACCTTGAATTGACTTTGCATTTAAGGGAAAAAATATACTTAAATAGTGAAACAAATTGTAATCAAATGGAAACAGAATTTAAATCTAATTTTTTGTTTACAGCCTACTGATTTGCAGTCGGTAAGTAAAACAAAGTTTAGATAAAAAACGCAAACAAATGTTTAAAACTTCTGTAAATAATTTTTAATACATTAACAATAATTTACTATTACGCATATTTTTTCTGACTCACTCATGACAAAAACGGTATAGAAAAATAAAGCTATAAGTGTGCAAAGTACCCCAAAAATACAAAATTTTGATTATTGATTAATTTAAACAATGTTACTTGGACAGGCACACATAAGAGTTAACGGATGCACACTTATATACATAGCAGAAGTGGCCACCACGTTCACCAGATTTAATCCTCTTGGATTTTGTGTACTTGGCCCAATGGGGTTCATGGGAAATTTTTGTAGGTTTGGAAGCTACAATCTCATGAATACGAAATTTCTGAAACACCACCTGTTTCAAATCAAATTCTTTGGAGCCGCGAAGTACAGAGTAACTCTAGTAGAATCAATTACTTTTATTACAATTGTCGTCAAACGTTACAATAACTGCTGTAATAGTGGAGAAGTTACAACGCCAATCACACTGCTATAGAAGCAGTACCGTTGTACGGGCGTATGAAGATAAATGTCAATGTATTTTGCACAGAAACAATTTTACATTCATTTCACAAATATAGTTACAGATACAAATACCTCCACGTGTGCCGACAGCAAACTGATAAACTGTGTCCGAGTTAGGGAAAAATTATATAAATTGTTTGTTATGGGCCAAACGGGCTTTTCCGTCGACCCGTAACCGGATAGGTGGAAAAAGGCTTACAGCTTAGCTCAGAGGAGTAGGGGGAGTTCACGGAAATCGCTTACGAGAGGAAATCTTCGTAGTTGTGTACAGAGTAAGTCAAAATTAGTAGGCGCCACCTTCCAAATGCAGCTGAGTGTAGGTCCTCGTGGAAAGCCGAGGGCCAGCAGCTTACGGGAATCGAACTCACCTTTATTGTGCCTCCTCCTATATATATGAAGCTTGCAAAATTCATGCACAAACAGGTACAGAATACACAATAATAAAAGAGGCAGTAAATTTTAAAACACATATAATGAAGCTATTGGCAATACAACAAAATGACAGCAAAAAGGTGATTTAAAAAAAATTCTATTTTACAGATAGTCAATTGAGCGCTCAAGCTATTGCCCGCCGTCATTGGCGCACGTATTTGGTCCAGTTGACTACGCTGCCAGGGACGCCGGAGCTTATAGGAAAACACAATATATACCAAACATTTCTTTTATACTTTATACTACAAACAAAGATAGTCCCCGACTGAAGGTCGCTTCTTGTTTCCAAATATAGAAAGGTTCAATGATGTTGAATTTTGCAAGTAGCGCCTAAGGTTTCGCTTCACAAAAATACAAAACTTCGGTTTTTACCTTGAATTTTCGGAGACTGAAGTGGGAAGACAGACAGACAGGCAGGCACAATTAGGTTCACAAGATGATGATAAAAATCTACCGGTACGCGCCAGAAGACTGGGTTCAATGGAGTCAACACCAAGGGCCCGGAACTTTGATGGGCTCTTCGCACCGACGGTAGCAGCAGAGGGACAGGAGCTTTGCTCGAAACAAAATCCGCCAAAGGCGATCGGCTAATTCACAAAGAATTGCCTTTACTGGGATAGAATCCAGTGTGTTTTCTTTAAATCCGACAGTAGTCGATGGTCTGTTTGTACCCCTTGGTGAAACAGCGAGACGAAACTCACACATAACGGCCACCCCTCGGAAAAAAACCGAAAAGCCGCCCCTGAAGCACTTAACTTAATTACGGCCCCCCGACTGATAGAATTTTCGGAGATCCAGAACCATTGAAGATTGAAAACTGACTCTTTTAATTCCGTAACGGCCCTCGTAGATGGATTCGAGCGATCGGAGCCACTCAAGGTGTAAAACTGACTTGCAACACTTAATTTATTTACGGCCCTTCCCCGTAGATGGAATTTGGGAAGATGCGGAGACATCAGAGATGTTAAACCAACTTTTTAATTTCGTAACGGCCTTCCCAGATGGACTTGAGCGACCGGAGCCATTCAAGATGTAAGGCTGACTGACTACTTAACGCGACATGAAGCTGCGTTTTCCCCAAAAGAAATTGCACCATATTACGAAATATCATGTAAATGTTCTAGAACGATCTGAAACGTAAATTCTCAGAAGCGTGTAAGGTCAGGCTCGAGGAAACCAATATTCGGCAATTTCGGCTTACAAAGGGAACTGTTAACATAGCTCAATCTTTAAATCAACAAAATAGCGAAACGGTAACCCAAAATAAAACTGCATTTAAAATCGCGTTTCTAATTCTTATGGAGCGGCAATCAAATTACGAAATTAATTCATATAAAGCGGCAAATTTTAAAAACATAACATGTTTGTCAATTACATTGAATTAAATCCCGAATATTCTAAATTCGTATTCCGTACACTTTAGATGCCCCAGCCTTCCGTTTAGAATTATCCATTAAATAATCCTAATTTGCTACGTACTCTATGAACAATGGTAATTACTTACAGTTTACACTTTCTTTATTTCAAGTATTTCGAAAACATAAACATAGGAAAACAATCCTCTGGACAAGAGAAGAACAAGAAAATCCGAACCTATAAATCTCTGTGGTTGTTAATCCTGTGGATTGGTTGGATTTAACACAACAGATTCCATTTTCTTCTGTCTGTAGCTAATTTCTTAACTTTTACATAACTTTCGCATTGCATGTCTATCACTTGTCCTGTATATTGTTTTCTTGGACGGCCAGATGGGTTTTTACCTTGTATCATTCTCCTTTCTACTATTGTTTCTAACAGCCCTTTGTGGCTGAGGGTATGTCCTATTAATGTGTCTTCCACTTCGTATATTTTTCATTAATCTTCTTCGTCGTTCGTAATTCTGTCCGTCCTACTAATTCTCAACATTCCGCTTTAAGTTATTTTCGTTCTCTTTTTGGCCGTCGTGGAGGTTTCGTAACTATACAGGGTGGTGCTCCAGATTAACTGTTTTCTCTTTGTTGTTATCGAAATCCCATTTGATGTTAAGGGATTCATGTTTTTGTAAAATGCTATATCTGCTTGTTGAATTCGTTTTGATATTTCCTTGTCATTCCTTCCATCTCTTGTAATTGAAGATCCTCAACTTCTTTTACAACACGATTCTCTAGCCTAATACCTGTTGAATGCGTTTGCGCATACTAACATTTTTTCCTGTTTATGTTTATTTGCTTATTGTATTGTCTTAACATGTGGTTCATGGTATTGCAATTACGGTGTAAGTCCCTCTCACTTTGAGCTAGTGGTGCTATATCATTGGCATACATTAGGATTTTTCTTTTTGGCCCTGAATTTTGACGGCCTTGTCAACTTCTTCGTTAAATTCGTAGATAGCTACTGGACTGCAAATATTGAACAACGTTGGTGAGAGAGAACATCCCTGCCAAACGCACTTGTTGATATCCGCTTCTCTTGTAGTATTTTTATCTTATACTTATAAAAATTTAAAAACGCAAAGAATATAACTATTTGGGGTGCATAGTAACAAGCGAAGTAATATACAAGTAAAAATACACGAATATTTAACTCGCAGCTTTGGTTGAATTAGACCGCAGTAAAGAATATAATATCCTGAACAATTGTAGAACAAATACCAACGTAATCATCAGAATGCTGACAATTGTCGGTGAGAGGTAAGAAGAAAATAGAGACTGTATAAATTTATATTCTAAGAAGAACGTGTAGAATATCTAAACGAAAACATACACCAAATGAATTTATCAGAAAAAGCACAAACAAAATCTGAAAAAATAGAATCCTGACAACTTCTATGGTAGAAACACGCACTGAAGATGGGAGAAGAGCATTGACCAAAACGGGCATTTAGTTATAACTCAATAGAAGAATAGGAAAAGGAGCCAAATTGACATCGATGTGTGGGGCGGGAGCGGTAGAATATTATTAGATAACTCTACCTATAACGTAAACATCGTAAACTACATAAATATTATTTCCTAGCATATTCTCATGTTTCTAGTAGTCGACGAGTGTTCGTTAATTTTTACAATTCCAAATTACTCTATAGGGTGTCCCGGAAATTATCGCTAAGCGACTCTTGGCGGTGTTCCCTGACGCCCCCTGAATGCAAATAAGTTGAAATGTTTAAGGTCCATAAGTTTTATTCTTCTCACTATCACTCATACGTTCCAAGCTTTAGTGTCAAATATCATCAAAAACCAAAATGTAAATTCACTGCTATTAATGTAAAATAGACCTTAATAGTAATATTTTATGTATAGATAATACTTTGTCTGGAATTTTTATTACATTAAGAATTTTAAATGTGGCTACATGGACATTCAAAAAATTTTAAGAATCAAGTTTATATGTGTAAATTTGATAGTTCACATTTGAGTCGACTTAAATTAATTCCCATTTGCGTTCCTATTACGTTAGATTGTATGTTCAAAGTATGGAATTTACATGAAGATGTTTATCTGATTCCGATAGTTGGTAGTGCCGTACTAATTTTAGTGCAGACTATACAGGGAGCGCTATCCGAACAGAAAACATTTTCTTACACAGACCATCAGGCATGCCGATCAAAGATTACGCGAAACTGGCAATGTTGGCCCTAATCCAGGAGGTGGTCGACAAAGAATGACAAATGTAGACAACGGCTTCTTAGGGATAATTGACGCACATCCAGGTGCAAGTACTCGAGATATTGTCAAAGACTTGAAATTGCACAAGTCCACGATTCACCGTGGCCTTTAAGATAATAATTTGTATCGTTATTAAAAAAGTTAAGTCCAGCCTTTGTTGCTAGGAGAATATCCACAACGAGTTTAATTCTCTCAGTGACTTTTGTTCCAGAGAACTTTGGACCATAACTTCACTACAGAATTTTATGGACGGACGGAGCTACATTCACCCTCGACGGTGTAGGGAGTTTACGCAACAACCACAATTGAGCTCATGAAAATCCTTTCGCCACTCAATCAAAATCATCAAATTCGGTTCAGTATTAATATTTGGGCAGGATTGCAGATATTGTTTTTATTGGTCCTGTTATCAACCAAACAGGCGGAACACCCAAAATTATTTACATTTTCTAAATGACGGAGCACCAGTTCTTTAGGAAAATGTGGCAATTTTAATAAGGCGTGATATGTGGTATCAACAAGATGGTGTTCCAGCACATTTTGGTATGAACGTCTAGATATAGTTAAACCAACCCTATCCTGGATGGTGAATAGAATGGTGTTTATGCTTACACCCCCAAGATCTCCATGCTTAACACCATAGATTTTTTTGTGGGGATTTTTAAAGCATTTGATGTATCAAACTCTTTTAAATGACATACAGGAACTGGATAACGGTATTAAACAAGGAGCAGCATTTGTACCGGTGTCTGCTCACCTGCTCGCCGCCGTTATCTTGCAACCATTTGCTCGCCACCGTTTGCTCGCCACTGTTTGCTCGCGGGTCTCTTTGCTCGACAAGCAAATTATTCGTATACTAAAATATAACTGTAAGCATTCTTCTGCTAATTTTCAAAAGCGAACACTCCTCTACCTTTAAAGAATTTAAGGCATATTGATAGTCAAAACAGGCTTGCCTGGTGTTGTATTTGAATTTCTATAGGATAATATTATTTTTGTTCGTAATAAAATGAACTAGGCGTGTGTATAAGTTCTATGCTGTACAAATTATTTTTAATTATTAACTTCTGAAAACTTCATTAAAATTACTTTTTTGATACAGGAACAATAACTTAAGTTTCCAAAAATTATAATGAACTTTATCCACTCAGAGCGCTTCCATAAACGAATATTTCCTTAAAATATAAAAAATAGTTACCTATGGTATTTAAAATTAAAAGTAAAAATTTCATTTATGAAGCTGAAAATGTGCTAAACACAACACAATAAACGAAGGCTTCGGAACAAAATATAAACTAGATTTTCTGCGTTGTTGTAGATCTACTTAGCATTGCGAAGAAGTTGGCGAGCATCTTCCTCAGCGAGCAATCGGCAATCGAGCAATCGGTGTGGAGCAAAAGGCGGGGAGCAAACGGCGGCAAGCAACCGGTGGAGAGCGAACGACCCAGAATCATTTCTACCTGTATAGATTCCTACCGCAGCTTAACGCCCGAGGAAGAAGCACCCTGAATAGCGCCCAAAGGCCAATGCTTATAACAGCCTCGAGGGCCTACAGGACGATTTCCACGGGCGCGCTGAGCGTCTTGACAGGGCAACTGCCGCTGGAGTATAGGGCGGAGGAGATATGTCTCCTTCGGAGAATTAGGAAGAGGATGCCTACAGAGATAGTTATGGGTGTTCTAGTATGACGGTAGTGAGGAACTGTCCAAACGAGCCGTCATCGAGGCTAGAAACCTGGTCGTAGCCAATTGGCAAGAGACGTGGGAGGTTGCAACTGTAGGAAGGGTCACCCATGGATTCTTCCCCAGGGTGGGCAAAAGGCTCCAGTTGACGTGGGTCGAGCCATCGTTCTGGGTTACCCAGTTTCTAACGGGACATGCAGACTTCAGGGCGAGGCTTTACTCGCTAAATCTGTCCGACGAGAGCGAATGTGATTGTGGCGAGGAAGATACAAGTGCGCATCTGTATGTAAGCTGTGAACACACAGAGAGAGAAAGGCGAGTGCTTGAGACACCTTTTCGCGTGTTAGGGCTAGGTTGGCCGCCACAACAGGGGCAACTGGTAGAACGAGGAGCTTTTCAGCAGTTTCAACACTTCGCAGAAGCCGTACTGAAAGCAAGAGAAGATCCACGAAGGGGAGACCAAATACATGACTGAGTTCGAGGATGAATGAAGCCCGATAGATGTTTATTTTCAGGGGTTTCTCTCAGGTGGTGAAAAGAGCTTACCGGAGCTCCATTTTGCACAAGTGAAATGCGGGAGTATACTCGCATGGTATGCGAAGCGCGGTACCCATGCGCTAAAATAGGGTGCCTCGGGATCGGAGAGAGGCCCATCGTCCGGGTCAAACCGGGCGAGCTTTCCGAATTTGCGGGTGGATTCGAGGTGGTAGTGGTCTACGATCCGTAGGGAGTGGTTGGGTTGGGGTTCACTGGATCACTGCAGATGCTTTGAATTCCGAGTTTAACCGGGTAGCCTAGGCCATTAATGGTAGGAAGTCAGAGCTAGGCTGGCGTCCTCGACCTAGGGGTGGAGGAAGCCGGTGCAACGGTCAGTCTGAAATGGGGACGGCAGCTTCGAGTTGTCGGGCGAGTAGAGTCGGGGCATTATACTGATGACACTCCGAAAGGGTAGTGGCAGCACGACCTGCTAGGGGGGAAGATATGCTTAACTGCTAGCTACTTCCCCGGTTCCAATTCGAATGGATGTACAGATTCCTAAAGCGCAGAACGCAATTACTCGGAGAGCTGTAGATTGTATAAATGTTGACGGTGGTAACGTTTTTGTTTTGTGCATTACTGTAAATAAATAACCTATTAAAAATTCAGAGTGATTTATGACGTTGGTTAAAAGAAGCGTTCGAATATACTTTCTAAATCACTCTGTATTTCATTTCCAATGTCACCAGGTATCTATTAGTTTTCCTTGGTTAATAGAAAACAAAAACTACTCTGCGCATCATCTTTAAAATTTCAACATATTTGCATTCAGGGCGCATAAGGAAAGACCGCTACGAATCGCTTATCAGTAAGTTACGAGATACCCTGTATATCTGGAAACCAATTCTCAATCTCTAGAATCAAGAGTCAACTCTAAGGACTATGCAGAACTGATTCTTGTAGCTGAAGAATGTCGATACATTTAACAGCACCAACATTTTCTAAATGAATTATTCTTCAATACTGTTATTAAATTTGCAACCCGAATTGTGGCTAAATATCGTTGGCACCTGTGTGGCTCGGGAAATTGCAAAAACTTAGCTAGGTTAGGGTACCTTGAAGTTAAATAAATTCACAACTCTTGAATATAACAGAATCAGGAAACGTTGTGAAAACGCAAACTGCAAATTACTTTCTTATGGAAACACAATTCTCAATCGCATCAGAAATTGTGCCCTAAAGGAAATACATTTCAAGAGGTAACACGAATATTTCCATTAAATTATTAATAAAACAATATATATTTTAAAGTAGGGCAGTCCTTAGAGGGGACTCTTTTAAACGCCCTTGGAATAAATCATGCCTTTCTCCTACTGTTACCGAGTCAAATTTGTATTAGTAACTATTGTGATTGATATTCAGTTTAGCATTACTTATTACTTTTAAACACTCATCTCTACCGTTTTTCTCTATTTGCTTTATCGTCTTATCTTTATGCTAATAGTTCTCGTCTTCTGTGCCTAAATCTTCTTTGCAGGTCGGTGATATCAAGTTTGTCCCACAAAGTGGCTTAATGTGTTCTCTAAAAACGAAAAAGAAAAGTAGATACAAGCAATGTGATGTAACAAACCTGTGAAAAGGAATTCAAATATTTAACTCTAATATAACCTAAACATTCGTAAAACATACGCAGAATCTCTAAAAGAAATATTTGGTTGTACGTTATACGTATATATCGATGTTTTGCTCGGAAGTTGAGGATATTACATGAACCTAACTCTTGATACATGAATCACTTTAATAAATGAAATATGAATTTTCGTTCCCCTAGCACCGTATATGTAGGAACCTGATAGTAATCCAGAAGTTACCCTGGTGTGGTGCATACCTTGCTAATGGGGAAAACCTATTACACTAAAATTTACTCCATCGATTTGATGCAGATAACGTGAGCGACCTACTTTTCTCGAGCAAGGGTACTAATCCCCAATCATCCCTTATCAATGTACAGTAAATGGAGTATAGCCTAATAATGTTAAACTTAACTCTCTGTTGTTATAAAGCTAGAGATTGACGAATAGCTGCCTGGTTAATGAGTTTATACCACCTATAATTTACTGGGTATTAGGAACAGCCATTTCGTAACACTACGCCCTGTTTACAACATTAGGTATTAATCTCTAGCGACGGTTTGGAAGTAATTTACTGTCTTGATATATGCAAGGACTGGGAATTATTGCTGCACCGAATGTCACCATCGCCGAATCATATATGATGTTATATAATATGGAAATTCTTGACTTTCGTAAGGTGTGTCGTTAAGAATGGGCTAGGCAGAAGCGTGTGCTGGGGCACTTAGTCTAAGGTTTACCCCGAGCGAGTAAATCAATGTGATGTCCGTTGGACACGCATAGCCACTGCATTTATTCACTTGTGTGCTGTTAATACCCATAGTGGTCGATAAAGTGATTCAATTGGGTGGAAGGGATTACATGAGCCTTGTTTGAACAGTGGAGTTGGTAACCTATTAAGCAAATGTTTACTCTCCAAATCTCCACGAAAAATTAAATCGTTCTGTTCCCTTGCAGTCTCCAGAATTATAATAAATACATTAAAAAGTTTTAATATTTTAATTAAGAATTATGCATGTAAACAAGCCATAGAAAGGGTGATAAAATTATAACGGTGCCTGTTTCAAAGGGTGAACTGTCTGTGTAGTGCCGATAGAGTTATTAACGTATATTAGAATGACGAAGGGGATCAGCGACTGAAATAATCTAAATAATGGTAATACATAAATTTAAAAATATAAGAATGTAAGAAGAAGTATTACTATTAAACTGCAGTGGAGATTTCGGATTAGAACCTTCTAAGGAATTTTCCATTATTATATATTATAGGGTAAAAGTGGGATAGTTTCCCCACATTTTGAAATTGACTGTTTTTCCCGAAAAAATATTAATATATAAACAGATTATTATTTCTGATGAAAACCATGTCTATTAGCTACTACGTGGTTAAGAGTAATTGAATAAAACTATAACACATATTTTAAAAAGTAATGAAATTCCTAGTACTAGTTATGAGGATAGATGCCTACTATATGGGTTAGATGCCCTGATGCTTATATCACTATGAGGATAGTTGCCCTTAAGGATTAATCAAAGAAAATTTATAATTAATACGTTTTATTTTAATCTTTATCAATGGCACATTACACTTTGGTTTTAATTACCTATTATACTTTTAATTATTACATTATTATTACTTAGGTTTTAATAATTATATTTTTATAAATTACAATAAAAGAACAAAAGCCAGTTCTTAAATTTTCTTAAATTTGCACGTTTTATACGAGCACATTTGTTGCAATAGTCACCGTACATAGTACAAACCTCATGTAACCATTGTTTGCACATAATACATTGTCTTCAATCAGCAGTTAATTTGGTCTTTCCGTATTCTTCAAAACGTTCTGTACATTCTGAATCTTTTTTTGTATCCGATTGATCAGAATGTTCTGTAGACATTTCATTTTCATCTGAACTTGATATTTTTTTGGTCGTTTCTTAAAGCTTTTTTCAGGCACTTTCTTCTGGATTCAGCTAGCCGACGTCTATTTTTGCAAGGTATGTTCAGAGTAGCCTTACCTTTAGCACTAACTTTCTTAGCTTCAATATTTCTTTCGTGTTTAAAATTGTAGCAGATTGTTCTCCTCTCTTATAGAATGGAACCGGAATTTTTGGTACCGGAGAGCATACATGCAAATATATGCTTGGTGTTTCTTTTTTGAAAGTATCGATGATGTTAATAATATTGCTATTGCTATTTGGCAAAAGAATCGATAGACTTGAATTAGAAAATCTTCTATCGGGAGAAATATTGGGTACATTTCGGTCAGCTTCTAGAATTGATTCATTGGATGGACCTGGTTCCTGCTCTAGAGCCTCTTCAGGTTGGTGAATTGCGTTATCTTCTGCAGAGCTTTGATTGTTTAAAGATTTGTCAGATATCGCAAAACAGCTCTCTGGAATTGCAGAAGGATTGAAAGGGTAAATTCCATAAGCTTTAAATCCTGAAATTGAATTGTAAGTAGTGGCTGCTCGAGCCCATGCATTCCCAATAAGTTTTACTGCAACTAATCGATTAATCTTTCGTTGCTTGTGTGATTTTCGCTTTTTATAGTTTCAGTTATTTTGGTGTCTTTCCCAATTCTTAGCAATACTTCTGTATTTGTGATATAGTCGACCCCACATTTCGAACGCTTCTAGTTTTTTGCATAGAACTTCTGTGAGTGTCCATAACTCCGTTCCATACAGTGTGGAGAAAACGTAGCATCTTATAAGTCTTATTTTTATGTTCATCGTTATATCATGGCTGTACACAACTCTCCTCATTTTTATAAATGCCTATCTCACCTTGGCTAGTCTGTATTTTACTTCCACAGAATGATCCCATTGACCTGTTATGGTACCTCCTAAGTAAGTATATTTATTGACTTTTTTACTTGTTCTTCATCAGCATATAATTGTCCCGAAGGTACGGGTTTTTTGGAACTCACTATATATTTGATCTTCTTGCAGTTTAATTTTAGGCCGTAGTTCTTACTAGCTTCATTAACTTTGGTAAGCAGGGTTTGCAAATCTTCTAAGTGTTTTGCGAAAATTACTGTATCGTCCGCGAAACGTATATTATTCATACTCCTGTCGTTTATTCATGATCCAATTTCTGTATCTTTTAGTGCTTGTTTGAAAATTTCTTCTCAGTACAGATTGAATAAGACCGGCGACAACACACAGCATTGTCTTACTCGACGTTGTACTTCTATTGAGTCTGTTATGTGACCTTGTACTCTTAATTCTGCCACTTGGTTCCAATATAAGTTGGTAATTATTTGAATATCTTTGTCCTCTACCTCTGTTCTCTTTAAAATTTCAATAATTTTTGATGCTGCACTAGATCAAAGGCTTTTTGGCAATCCAGAAAACGTGCGTATACATCGCAGTTAACGTTCCTACATCTTTGGAACAAGACTTATATACAGAATATCGCTTCGCGTGTTCCTATTGCCTTTCGGAATCCAAATTGGGTGTCTCCTATCTGATCTTAGCATTTTTTATAAATTCTGCTGTGCATTATTTTCAGAAAAGTTTTCATCTTCGGAAGAGTAATAGAAGTTGAATTCAGCCATTCCTTCGGTATTACACCTGTGTCATAAATTTTATTGTATAATTATGATAGCAATTCGTTTCTTAGTTGTTTAAAAACTTCAATATGCATTTGGTCCGGTCCAACTGCGATACCACACCCTCTTCGTATTCTCCATAAAAGCAAATAATATCACATTCGACAACCATAAAACTCATAATATTCAGTTTTTTTTAAACTATTTCAACTCCTTCTACGCTTTTGTTAAACTCTAAGATTTGGGAATAACGTTTGAATATTTATAAACGGCACAAATGTATTTTTTTTTCCTAAACCTAGATAACTAACGAATATAAATTCGTTAAATTTAAAGTTCGGTACTAAATTATCCTTGGAATGCTGTTTTATTAAAGTAATCTACATCAACTAGCATATCTAGACCCATCAACATGCACGAGATAGGCAAATTAACTCAAAATTGGCGCATAGGTATGAATCGCCCCTGCAGCTTTCGTAACAAGCAGCAATAGACTGCCATAGACAGACTTTAATCAAAGTTGTATCGATTTCTAGACCTTTAAACTTAATGTAAGTTTAACTGCTAAGCTCATGAATTTTAAATTCTACACCAACTGATGATTAGTAAAATAAATGAAAAATGCAACTCTGTTTTGGAAACCTGCCTCAGTTACATAATACATTTCTAAAAGCTTTATGTCGCTTTAATGTTCAAACCACCAGCAATAATAGACACCATTAAAATGCTAATATTAATTGAATCTATATTGATTGTGTGTACGAGTAATGAAATAATGCAACACTTTGCTCGGGTACTAAAGATTGGTGGTGAAAAAACCGGTCAACCTGTAGCCTGATTTGGAAATACATAAGCTATTCAACATTACTTATAGCAGCTGAATATATAAACGTTTTGATTAACAATGGTTAATGTAGATTAAAGAAATATCACAACTGAGACAAACTTTCATCGAGTGTTCTATTTTGCTGTCCTGGGTTCTTAAAATAACCCTGACATTTATATTCGGACTGAGGCAGAAATTTTAAAGCAGAACATCAACCGTGCTGCATATCGCTCCTTTAAAATAAGGATACGTTGTTCTACACGCAATGATAATCGTTTTTCGGTCAGTTATTGCTTCTGAACTTAAACGCACATTTTTCGCATAAATTTGCAATTTTCGTTAATTACCTTCAAATATATTATTATAATTACTATAACATTACCGCTGTAGCTGAATATCTTCTATAAATTTCATCGAACAGGTGGAATGAAGCTCTCTTAACAGATTTCGATAATCGATTTTCTATTTATTCATTCATGTAAAAATACCAAGTTGACCAGTAAGTACCCAAAGTTCATTTAAAATTAATTGTTATGAGAAACTCTGCAATTATTGCATGATATTGGATCTTCTTCAAACATGCAAACTGACATCCCAAAAGAAATAAAGAATATTCAAGGTTTATAATTATATTTCACAATAGAGGAGACGCTTCCAGTCGCAAACGTGCCTCATAACAAACTGCAATTACTTTTCAATTCTTCGAGATATTAAGCTTGCTGAATTAGGAAAGACAGACTTTAACCGCGGGTTTGAGATAATGCCATTTTAAGAAGAGCAGCTCTGTTCGATAGAAGTCTTACTTCCAGCGAATTACCAACATTATGAGCATAAGCCACTGGTATAAGAGTGTGAATTGCCACTGCGAGAGGTAGACTGTTTAGTTTTATATTTCAAGGGTATAGAGCATGGAAGAAGATACTGCCTTCCGACAAGCATAGACACCACCATGGGTTGTGGGTCAAGAAATATCTGAACTGAACCACACAACAGTGACAGATGGTGCTATTTAGTGATAAATTAACGTTAACATGATTATAATACGTATACTATACATGGAATGAAGTAAAAGCAGCAGCCGGTAACAGAGAGACATGGAAAAAGTCGACAGAGTTGATATGCAATCAGAAAGAATAATTCAACTACATAAGGAAAAAGATTATTGAACTTCTAAAGAAGGAAGAGATAGTATAAAGCTGACAATCTTATATTATATTTACACTTATCATCGAAACACCAATTTGGACGCCCTATGTTCCCAAGCGGAACCACAGGAACGAAGAAGAAGAAGAAGAAGAAGAAGAAGAGGAGGAATACATATACTACGAAGCTTTCAAGCAAAACATTCTACAAATGTAACTTCTGAACAATTAAGTATACAACCGCTCTTATGATACGAAGTTGCAAGGTTGTTCGAAGTGTTGGTTTACTACATGTAGCCGCTAGTATGATACCCCCACAAAATATCTTGAAGTACTATAGTATAATAATAGGCTTAGCGGAAATTGTTCTTCCGCGACGAAAATGTTTCTTTTACAAAGCTAAACTGGCAATTGTGAATGGAAGCTAACGATATGATTAGAATCGACTAACCAGCGCAACTCCACAATCTAAGAGAAAACTTGTGGCAGAGGATATTAATAGTTATTACCAAAAGAAATCCTACAAAAAAACAGAATTGATAGAACCTTCGATTAATACTTATAAGGTTTCGTCGTATTTCAAAGCAAGAAAGTTGCTGATATTATGGAAAGGATATAAACTTGTTTTTTTAACTAAACGACTACAGTGAAAACACGTATATTGGGTTTGTACAGATCGGACAGCAAAGTCAAAATCAGACTTTCAAACGAAAGCTAATGAACTTGTATCTCAAGAAAAGGAGTCAGTATATGATTCAGCGATATGCTCTTTACAACAAGGCCTTTCGAGTTTCTCTTGGGGTACTTGATTCTTTGATCAGAATTGTGAATTCCATCAAATCTGGAGCTCTCAACACCGAGTATTTAACGAACTTCGTAATACATTCTCATCACGCGGTTTATTTTTCTACAGTGTTGTACGTTGATTGTCGAAACGAAATATGGTGTCTTTGAATTCAGAGATAAAATCACGTTGTTTTTGGACGGGCAAGAGAAACATGACTTTGTGACTTACTTTAATGATAAAGCTTGGAAAAAGAGTGGATGACTTAGAAGACATATTCGACAAGCTACATAAGGTAAACCTAAGTTTCAGAGGAAGGAAGTACACATTATCCAGCGTCATTTGGGTGGTAGAGGAATTTGAAGATGTATTGTGTCAGAATTTGAAGGAGCAGGTTGCTGAGCATTTTAGATACCTAACAGAGGAATTTTAGAGCTCCCTCCTTAGCCTACAGAAGGAGAAGGTGCAAAATATATTCTCTGTTTTTATAATTGAATGAACAGTATTAGTTAAATGTATTTGCTTCTCTAAATGTATTCACCATTACCGATGAAGTTCAGGATGCAGAAGTTCATCCTGCGGAACGATTTAACGAAGTTTTCTTCCACTGGCTTTTGCATATTTTTGAATGAGTTTATTAAAGTAAGTAAACAAAATAAAATGGCATGAAGTTCGCTTATGCAAACACTCAGCCGTGGATTTTTATGTTGGTTTTCCAATTGTAAGTCCAATCATAATATGTGTTTTTCTTATTTGATGTCAAAGTCAGCGCTGAAAAATTCATTGTGAACGTACCACACGTCAGCTGTTTCAACGTAACCGCACTTTTTGCGTTTGTGCTGCTTTAATTGAATTTCTTAGGTATTTATGGATTTTTAGCCTGCAGTTTGAAAAATCAGCCTTTTCAAGACTAAATTGTGTATTCCCTTAGGGAGATACCTAAGTGTCCTAAGTACAGTACACTTTATGTTTTATTAATTTTAACTAACACCGCATTTTTCTTAATAGTACATCAATTTCACGGTCTGTAACGTAACCTCTTCAAATTAAACGGTTTTGCTACAGGAGCATAATATTTTTATAATTCTATCCTATTTTCGTAGCGGCAGTCGAGTTGATGGAGTATCGCAGTACTCAATTCATGACTGTTTTAAAGAGTTTCATCATGAATTTCCCAACCTTGTGTTGCCTTATAACATTTTTCGTTGTTCTTTGAATCACTGTCTTGAAGTTTTCCTGAGACTGGCTCCAATTAACGCAAAAAAGACTGCGGTCATCATCTGAAAAGAATGGCAGAAGTAAATGAAAATGTAAGACAGACTATAGAAGATGTCACTTGAACCTCTGTAAGCCATTTATTTTGTCTCAACAAGCTCGGTTGTCACTAGCTCCTACCACAACATATTAAAGAAGGCTATCCATTTTTATCCCTACTGCTTGCAGTCTGTACAATAATTGAGAAGCTGATTATACTCAGCGTGTCGAATTCTATCAGTGGTTAATAAATATCCTTAATGATGGCTTATTGGAGAAAACTGTTTACATGCACAGGGCCTGATTCTGTTTACATGGGTACACTAATTAGCAAAACATGCTTTATGGAGTTCGGAGAAGCCTACATTTAAGGTAGAGACACCTCTTCATCTTCAAAAAACAGAAGCGTGGGCAATCATTTCAAGGAGTAGAATAGTTGAAGCATAGCTTTTTGAAGGTAATTGTAAGACAAAAGTGTTTATTTGTTAAAAATCAACGAATATTTCTTTTTGACGGCAAAACGATATCGAGAAAAATTTTACGGCTCTTTTGCGAAGAGCAATTTGATAGTGAACTCAAGTTTGGTTTTTTACAACGAGACGGGATGGGACCACTGCGCACACAACACATGATACCTTACATACAAGAATTTTAGATAGTTAATCGAAACACACCAATATCGTATCCTGCCAGATCCTGCGATCTCAAGCCATCCGATTTCCTTCTGTACCCGTATTTAAAGAACAGAATTTTCTAGCTGGCCTGCATGAATTTTGAAAAAATAATGAAATTATTAACCAGTATTATGTTAATAAATGGCAGCAATGGGATTGTTCGAAGAGTTCGAACGTGCCAGGGTGAAGACGGTGAATTTCGATCATTTGTTATAAATTCTTTGTTTATTACTATTAACTACAATTAAGTTATAACCATGTGATGGAATTTGAAGTAAAGAAAACATGTAAGTATTAATTAATACGCCAGAACTATAGTCTGAAATATCATTTTAATACGTTTTCAATACCCTATTACAAATGCCCTAGGGGTCGCAGATTACTTGATTATTATAGGAAGAGGTAACGATTAAAAAAATGTCAATGAATATCTGCAAAATATTGGAAGGATGCTTTTAAAATGCAATTTTCTTCGATTTTTAAGATGATGCACCAGTCTACCCTTTCGGGCGATAAACTAATATATTATTCTGCTACCTTAACAACCAAAAATACGTAACTAACATGCATGTGAAAAGAATTCTGTACATAGATGAAAAGGCTTCTTAATAATAATCTTGGTCAATACGAGTAAAAATGTTCAGTTACTAGTGCCATTCGGCTTTCGGTACAATATCTTGTTATACGTTTGCTGTTTAATTGATTTTTTCTTAACTGGATGATATTACTAAACAAGGGGTGTTTCTATATCTGCTAAAGATCTTTCCTTACTTGGTAAGTAAAAGAAAAACAATGGCCAGCAAATGTTGATGAGGAAAGCATGATGTAAATGCACACGGGACCCATCACCTCCAATACATCGCTGTACTATGAATGACAACCTCGACACCGCAAAGTAAAAGAGGAATTGATTAAGAAAAAAAGAAGGTAATTACACATAATGCAAGGCTTGTTCAACTGAAAGTCGTCTTCGATCAAATTAGCCTTGAAAACAAATTCAATAATTCAAATGGCGTTTGTTAATGTTAGTACTGTTTGTAAATAAAACATTAATAAGTTTTTTGCGTTTGAATTTGATTATGACTTTTAAAACTTCAATTTTGAGATGGCATTTGTTGTTTAAAATCCTTTCAAGTTTGATCAGCGTGCGGACCTACAAATTTTATGCGCTGAGGGTGTGCAGTCGTTGCAGATTCATAGGCGAATGCAAGCACTGTATGGAAATGCAATAATGCAACTGTGAAGGAACGGTGCCGAAAATTTAAGAATGGAAGAGAGGGGACTATAGATGAGTCGCAACCAGGTGCACGATGTACTGCATTAACAGAAAACAATATGGTATGTGTGGAAGGCCTTATTATGAAAAATCCTTCGATTCCAATTAGATAAATCTCAGAAATTGTTGGTGCGAGTGTAGGATCTGTCCATAGTATTGTTTGTAATCTGGGTTACAGCAAAGTTTGTTCGCAATGGATTCCTCGAATTTTGTCTAATGAACAAGAATGCTTTCGAATGGGCTTATCTCTGCACCACCTTATAGACTATAGGAAAAATGGTGATGACTTTCTTCTGCCAATAGTTGCTGGTGTCTAAATTTTGTGCCACTACTACGAGCCATGCAGTAAGTTATCGTCGATGCAGTGGAAACATTCAAGTTTACGACCACCTAAGAAGTGATGTTAACATTGTTTCGACCATGAAGGACCCTTGTTGATAGAGCTTAAGGAACCTGGAGTAAATTTCAATGCAAATCTGCACAATGAAACTTTGCTTCATCAAGCAATAAGGCGGAAATATCCAGGAACACTTACGCGTGGGGTCATTTTGCTGCACGACATGGCCTCATGTTGCCAATGTGGTAAAAGAAAATCTTCGACGAAAGAAATGGTCGGTTTTAAAGCATCCACCCTATAGCCCGGATCTATCGTTTTGCGATTTCCACACATTTGGACCGCTGAAATAGGCGTTAAAAGGTCGGTATTTTGCGTCTGACGCAAAAGTACAGATAGCTGTGGAAGACTTTTTCAATCAGCAACCACAAGATTTCTATGAGCAGGGTATACTTCGGTTAGTAAAACAATGGGATAGGTGCCTTAACTGTGACGGTAATTAATTATACGTAATTAAATTGTTAAATTTTTTTTATTTAGCAGAGATGGGTTGCAATTGAACACAGCTAGTAACATGACTAATCATCATAACATCTACATAATTAGCGTTTTAGAAATTTATTTCCAAATGGAATAATTGCAACAAACGTCGAATGGAAAACTGCAATAATTTGTGTAGTGAACAAAAATTGTGCATTGTTTCCAGACATAATCTAACGAAACTGTAAGGTTTTTACTTTCCCATACCTTATAGGTATAGGGTAAGTATTGAAATCATGAAAATTTTCGAAATCGAGATTTAAACGGATATATCCGTTTTGGGTCTCTAGGAACCCAAAAAAGTGGTTTTTAAAAAATGTCTGTCTGTGGGTGGGTATGTACGTACGTATGTACGTATGTACGTATGTACGTATGTACGTATGTGACGCTCCTACAGCCGAAAGTATTGCTCCGATTTTGATGCGCTTTGGAATGCGGGGGTGTATCGAAAATTCATCGAAAAAATAAACTTTTCAAAAAAATCCGAAACCG
>JABXWE010012650.1:0-23112 GCA_014611495.1 Limonius californicus
ACCCTATACCTATAAGGTATGGGAAAGTAAAAAGTGACCGGACATGTCTCATTTTCGAATGCGCAAAGAAACGGACTATTTTGGTGTAGAGAACTTGTTCCCAAAGTTGGACCAACTATTTCAGAACCACTCTGTACTGTTCCAATATTTTTAGCAGTACCTCAGTTTTCAATAAATATGTAGAATTATTATACAAAACCGTGCGATAGTATCGTACAAGAAGAATAATGTAAAAAATATTTTATCGTTTAAAATACCTAACTATTTTTAATGCATTCATGACACACTTTCTATTATAAAACTAACGTAAAATTTATGTTTGGGTAAAGTCCTTTTCGCTGAAATGTACTTGCGCCGAAACGATCGCGCCGAAACGTCCCATTCCAATAACATCCCAGATAGTTATAGAGTCTTTGTACCAATATATTAAATCGTAGCTTCGTATTTATTGTCGCAGATTATGTTCAGGGTTTATTTCGTGCTTTGGTTTTTATTGCCACGAGGTTTGAAAATATGATAAGATATATGGTGGGAATGGTAACGATATTTTTTCAGATTATGTGCTTAATACTGGTTTGTTTACCAGCGAAAGTTAAGAATTTGAGAATGGAACCTGATTGAATTTCAGTTTTTTAAGTTGATTTTCTTGTTGAAATTCAAGAATGTCATTGCGATATTATGATTATATGAAATGGATTACTAACCCAACTCTTTTGGAGCTCATTCGTCACTGGCATATGGTCATCCGATTTTGGTTTTTTTTAAATGTTCTTGAAATATGCATTTCAGATCATCGAGGTAGATGTCACGAGTATCCCCCCAATATTGTATTTAATGTTGAAAATGAAGAAATCTTTCCCGTTGTCATTTTTTATTTCTAGAGAATGATTTTCTTCTTGAATGAAGAAATGTTTTCCCCAACGTCAACAATAGTTTAGTTACGACCTTCATATTTGAATTCAGTTGATTCAGATGACTAAATACATATAGGGTGTCCCATGACGTGAAATCACTACTTCACTTACGTGTAGGAGAGGTGAAAAGAAGTCGAAACTAAAGAGTGGTCATTTTCCCTAAATCGACTATTACAGAAGTTATGCCCTGTTTTAGTTAAATACTGAAGCAGCCGAAACAAATGATATTAAGTGGTATTTGATATAAACTGTCTACGTTACTATGGAAATGATATTATTTACTTGTATGGCAAATAGTCGAGCACCTTGAATTTGATTTCTCTGCTTACGCTTATTAACAGTGTTGATAATGTTTACTTTTACAACGCAAGAGTACGCCGATATCCATTACATGTACGGTTTTTGTGATGGAAACTCAGTAGCAGCTGCTCGAGAATATGGGTTGAGATTTCCAAATCGGCGACTACCAGACCGACGGGTTTTCCAACGGGTTTTCTAAGTGAACACGGAACTTTCCCAAAACTGTCGACTGAGCGTCCAATACAGCGAGTACTAGACAATGAGGACAACATCCTGCGAGAAATTGATAAAAATCGCTGGAGCTCTGCTCGTCGTGTATCTACACAACTTAATGTACCACGAGTTTGGAGAACATTAAAACGTCATGGTTTATATTCATTTCATATCCAGCCTGTTCAAGCCCTCTTAGCTAAATGATTTCATTTCAATTCAAAATGGAAACCTACGTAATAGAATTTTATTCACAGATGATGCAACATTTACATGGAATGGATTAATGAACAAAAAGAACAGCCACTCTTGGAATTTGGAGAATTCACACGAAAGCACAGTGTCATTTGATCAACATAGGTTTTCAGTGAATATCTGTTGTGGAATTATTGATAACATGCTCATTGGTCCTTTCGTTTTTGAGAACCATTTAACCGTCGACAGACCAGCACGATGGTGCCCCTGCGTACTTTGCGTTACGTGTAGGAAAATTTTTGAATCAACGGTTTGAAGGACGTATAATTGGTAGAGGAGAACAGCACATCTGGCCCCCAAGATCTTCGGACTTAACTTGTTTAGATTATTATTTGTGGGGCATATGAAATGTGTGGTATACCATACACCATCAGAGCCTGTTGAATATCTTAGGAGACCCATTTTTGCGGCAGCAGAACTAATTCGGAATAACAATGATATGTTACGTAGGGCAACCAGATCTCTCTTAAGAAGAGCCAGAATGCCTCTCGAGAGCAACGGTGGCGATTCTGAACAATCTTTATAGTGAATTTAAACTAAAATAAAAATAAATATTGGTTTTTCTGAAATTGTAATCATCTAATAAATAATAATTTAAAACTGTATTTTAACAACAATTACGTACACGAAGTAGTGACCTCACGTCGTGGGACACTCTGTATATATATATATATATATATATTAATAATAATAGTCTCAATGGCAACAGGACTTATTTACTTTTTGTGCTTTATACGTATTTCGACATTATACCTGCCATTTTCAAAAGCATTTAATATTCTAAACATTTATAGCTAGGGCAACGGACTTCGGACTTGCCTCTGGTTTTCTATTTCAAAACTTGCAATAGCAGGACATTTATGAGTTCAATTTGCTCATTTGTTAAAGTATTTTGGTGAATTTGAAAGGCTTCGAATATATCCAGCTTATGTTTATCATCACAGAAGTGATTATTATATTGTTTTGAAAAACCGTCCAAGTTCGATCAGCGTGCGGTCCTACAATTTTTATGCGCTGAGGGTGTGCAGCCATTGCACATTCATACGCGAATGCAAGCAGTGTATGGAAATGCATGTATTGCGTACCCAACTGTGAAGGAATGGTGCCGAAAATTTAAGAATATAAAAGTGGGTACTATGGATGAGCCGCGACTAGGTGCATGGTGTACTGCATTAACAGAAAACAATATGGCATGTGTGGAAGACCTTATTAGAGAAAATCGTCGAATGTCAATTAGAGAAATTTCAGAAATTGTTGGTGCGAGTGTAGGGTCTGTTCATAGTATTGCTCGCAATCTGGGTTACAGCAAAGTTTGTTCGCACTGGATTTCTCGTCTCTTGTCTAATGAACAAAAATGCTTGCGAATTGGCTTATCTCTGTAACACCTCACAGACTATAGGCAAAATGGTGATTACTTTCTTCTGTTGCTGGTGACGAAACTTGGTGCCATTACTACGAACCATCCAGTAAGTTATCGTCGAGGCCCACCGAAGAAATTTAGAGCACAACATTCTACAGGCAAGGTGATGTTAACAATTTTTTTTTCGACCATGAAGGACCCTTGTTGATAGAGTCTAAGGAACCTGGAGTAAGTGTCAATGCAAATCTGTACAGTAAAACATTGAACAAGCTTCATCAAGTAATAAGACGGAAACGGCCAGGAAAACTTACGCTTGGGGTCATTTTGCTCCACGACAATGCTAGGCTTCATGTTGCTAATGTGGTGAAAAAATATCTTCAACGAAAAAAATGAAGGGTTTTAGAGCATCCACCCTATAGCCCGGATCTATCGCCTTGCGAAATGTTGGCATTTTCAGACTGACGCAGAAGTACAGATAGCTGTGAAAGACTTCTTAAATCAGCAGCCACTAGAATTCTATGAGTAGGGTATACGTCGGTTAGTAAAACAATGGCGTAGGTGTCTTAACTGTGACGGTAATTATTTGTATTTAAATTGTCGAATGCATTTTTTATAAAGCAAAGATGGGTTTCAATTGAACACACCTTGTACATTCGCTCTCTACATATTCATAATTGTATGAATGCTGTTGTATGTGGCCTTGTTACTTCTCCTGGTCAGTCAGTGGTTAGGAGAAGCACCGTTAATTGTAACCCAACGTCGAAGGGTTACCGAACTCGATACCGAACTTAGGAATTACAGAAAAATTTTTCCGCCTATCTCAACGTTCGAACTGAGGACTTTGCATTACGAGCCTAACCCTCGTACCACTAGGCTACTCGGCGTATTAAAAAATCACTTAATTATTTATATAAACTTACAGTAGTATCTGGATATAATGAACCGCTACGGACTACCAAAAACGGTTCACTGTATCCAACAAAGCAAAAAATTTAAAAATGTAATTCATAAAATTCATAAAATTCATAAATATTGCAAATGTTGAGTGAAAATGAACAATACTTTACTTTTACTTTACTACATGTATGTAAGTAAGTAAATTATTATTTATCAATTGGTTAAAATAGTTGCCTATTTAGACTGTTTATAAGACAAAGTTACATAGATGTTATTTAAATATACTCAGTGACATGGAAATCGCAACACCAAGAAGGGGTAGGAATTTTTTGACCAAACTTGGCAGAAACGTTTAACTACTGAAAGGTAGCTATTGATTAAAATTTCATTCATATGGATCACGTGATAATGACTTATCTGTCAGTTCTTTCAGTGTTTTCTAACAATTTTATCCGGTGTATGTTTTGCGAGATTTTGTTCAGTTCTTTATTGTTTTCGCTTTTGATCGTTTGTTTTGAGGGTGTGATCATGCCTAGAGTGCGCCAACGTGGAAATTACCGCCAATTAAGCGAATTCTACAGAGGTCGTATTGTTGGTTTGCACGAAGGTGGTTTTTCGTTCAGAGAAATTGCAAATCGCTTTAACCGGAACCAATCCGCCATCATGCGCTGCTATCAGACATGGACTAGGGAGGGTCAGAACCGTCGCAGAAGAGGAACCGGGGTGCGAAGAAGAACAAATGAGGTGCAAGACTATTATCTTCGACAACAACAAGAGATCGATTCTCCAGTACCAGATCAATTGCCGATCGATTGTTAACTAACGAAGGTCGTCCTGTAACCCTTCGCACAGTTTATCGCAGAATCAGAGCTTTCGGCTTGCAATTCTATCGGCCACATCTTGTGTTACCACTAACGGCTCAACACCGACAGCAACGTTTGGAGTGGTGTAGGTTGCGACTGCACTGGAACCTAGAGTGGCATAGGGTGGTGTTCAGTGATGAATCCCGATTCTGTTGGGGATGCATGATGGCCGTATGAGTGTCAGACGAACACGTGGGGAACGGCGCAATGTTGAATTTTCTGTTGCGAGGCATGTGCACCAAACTGTGGGGATTATGGTAGGGGGTGCTATAACTTATGGGAGTAGGTCTCGTTTGTTATCCATCCGAGACAATGTGAAGCCCAGCGATATGTGGATGAGGTGGTAGAACCCCATATTCTTCCATTTCTTCAGCAGTTGGAAGACCCACTTTTCCAGCAGGATAATGCCCGTCCCCATATTGCATGACGTTCTATGGACCGATTTGCAGAGGATAATGTCAATCTGTTGCCATGGTCACCCGGATCTCCCAATCTTTCACGCATCGAGCATGTTTTGCACATTATGGGGAGAAGACTGAGGAACTTGCTGCATCCTCCGCAGACACAATACCTCAAGAGGAAATCGACCATCTGCTAGAATCGATGCCAAGAAGAGTGGGGGAGTGTGTAACCAATAGGGGGGACCAACCCATTATTAATAAAAATTATATTTATATTTTGTTCTTTTTCTATAAAATTTTAATCAATTGCTACCTTTTAGTAGCTAAAAGTTTCTGCCAAGTTTGGTCAAAAAAATCCTACCCCTTCTTGGTGTTGCGATTTCCATGTCACTCAGTATACATTTCTGTATTAGACAGGCTGTTCAAAATGCTTTTGGGAGCACCACGCTTTTGTAGAAAATTACGTACATCACCTACGTTTTATACAACTTTTACAATGGCATCTTGCGGTGATGACACATTAACAGCTATCATCAGCCTCATTATAGTCTTCTTCATCTCCACAGGCACTGGTATTAATTGCTGGTTTGGACGCACATAAGCAACAATATCGTCATTTGATAATGTTTCTTTATATACAACATCTTCATCGACACACACATAGTTTTCAGAAATAACACTTATTTGTGCAGTTAGAGGCGATATTTGCAAGATCAGTTCCCTTAAGCCACTCACTGGACAGGAGTTCATCATCAAATTCATCAGTGCAACAAAGTGTCGTTTTGGGTATTCCCATTTTACGATTCCCGGGGAAGAAAGTTCATTATAAGCGACACATTTTACGGGATCAATGTAAAGTGTGGTTTATTATATACAAAAGTTCAATATACGCGAGTTCATTACAAGCGAAAAAATTTGCTTTGAACTAAACCAACGATTTATTCGGTTCATAATAAACGAGAGTTCAATACAATCGGGTTCATTATAAGCGGTCACTACTGTATATTAAACGGGAAGGAACATCCGAATACTATTAAAACTAAAAATTTTATTATATTATAAATTTTAAATTCGAAACATTTAATGACACGGACAAAATAAAGTTAGCTCCCTGCCAGTTGTGTTATGTAAAAACTTTATCCTTTGACATTCTTGGAAACAAAGCAATTACGAAGTTGGCAGTCATTTCGCATTAAAGAATGTTGAAATGTATAAATACAAAATTGTAATCGACAGTAGTTACGAATATACAGTATTTTAGTATTTATGAACTGTGCTTTGTATATAAACGTCATAACAATTCCTTATTCATATCGAACTTTATTCTTTGTGAAATATATTGGAATTAACACAAACGAGTGATTTTGAAATTATTACGAACTTTATGTAATTTGTAGCATTGGCGAGAAGTACATCACAGTCGAATTTTCAAAAAAAAGTTGAACCCCCTGTATTTATTTAAATGTAAGGCAGACAGGCTGTGTAGTTGTATTGACGGTGTTATGTACAAGAAATTATCATTTTTGTGCCGACGTACATGTGCAGATCTGTGTGGGTTCTAATTTTAAACAAATTGAAGCAGCTTGCCAAAGCATACGAGTACTTTACGCTGTGTTTTGGAATACAGTCACCTCGGATATATAGGTATAGACTTTCGGACTCTGGCAACGGTTCCGACGTCATATAGAATCACAAGCCATTCCTGACAAAAATAACTTTTAAAATATCATCTGCCCAACACATAGCTTTAGACTGTGACTTAAAGTTCGTCATGTTTTACACCCATAAATACCTTTAGCTGCCATTTTCTTCAGCGTTCTTAAATGGAAGTACGTTTCTCTACAATTGGGTTTTACAGTCGTAACTATTTTTATTCCGAAAGTCTAACGTTCCAGCTCCATTCCAACATGTAGTTTCTATTTAAAACCAGTATTAGACGTTGTTGATAAATTGCGCAATTTTCAGGCGTTAAAAATTCAACATTTATTGTTTTATATTTTAACAGCCAGACCGTATTTAATTAAATAAGGTTAGAATAATGTCCTCACGCGTAGATTGCATTCCGATGTTCAAACTGATATCAAGGGTCATAATCAGTTGATAATTACTATTCTATAGCAATAAACGGAAGAGTTAAAATTTAAACAGTCAAAGATTTTTGCTTTGCAAGGTTATTATACCGCGCATTCGCGCTCTGCATAGCAATGAGTCATAAGCAAATGTCTAATTATTCAAATAGATTATTATGGCGACAATAATTTTGATAATTCTTCTAATACACATAGTTTGTTCTGGCACGTGGCAGCTTTTTAGAATACTCTGTAGCAGGAAGAGTGTCATTTCTTTTTGCTGTGTGCTAAAGTAAGTTAATTTGTTTTTCGCAAGGCAATGGAAAACCATGGAGGTATTCTGTTGAGTAAGTATTCTCGCTTACCGTGGTTCGGAGCCGACGTTAAGATGTAAGTCCTCTATGACTCCGGTACTTTAAAACGCATAAGCCAGGTATACGAGAGAATATCTTTTATCACTCAGAGAATAAAAAATAGAAGAATCGAAACACCAAGTACATACTTTTCCATTTCTATTCATGACGTATTTACTTGTTGGTAACTACTTCCGGTATTGTATTGCCTATCATCTAGCAAAATAATCCACAAATTATGTATAGCCTCAATAATGCACTAAATCATAAATCATATGATTTTGTAGAATCCATTTTAGCAGAAAGAATGTCATTTCTTTTTATTGTATAATACAGTAGATTGATTACTGAAAATTTTCAAAAATAATATATGTAGAGGTTTATTCCTCGCAAGGCAATGGCAAACCAGCGAGATATTCTGCCTAATAAGTCTTCCCTAGAGCATTTACACTTCTCGCGGTTCGGAGCGCACGTTACGCTGTAGGTCCTCTATGTCTGTGGTACTTTATAACGCGCAACACAGGCATAGAAATGAAAATCTTTTATGAGGCAAACCACTGAAATAAGAAGAATGGAAACGCTAAGTACACACTTTGCCAGTTCCATTCATAACGTATTTGCTTGTTGGTAACTACGTCCTGCTACTATATTACCTAACTAGCACCTAGCAAAAATAATCCGCAAATATTTTATACTCTACAATACAATAAATCATTAGATGCAAGAGAAATGACATTATTTGCAAAAATAATGTAACAAACTCGATTTAAATAAAAAGAAAGATACTAACATGACTTTTTAGAATACACTGTAGAAGAAACTCTGTCATTTATTTTTGCTGTATAATAAAGTAGATTGATTACTGAAAATTGTCGAAGAATATTCTCGCAAGGCAATGGCAAACCAATGAGGTATTCTGCGCAGTAAATCTTCTCTGCAGTATTTACACTTCCCGTGGTTCGGAGCACACGTTAAGCTGTAGGTCCTCTATGTCTGTGGTACTTTTGTAAAATTTTTTTGGAGGCAAACCACTCAAAGAAGAAGTAGGGATTTGAAGAATCGAAACGCTAACTAGACACTTTACCAATTCTATTTACGACGTATTTACTTGTTGGTAACTACTTCCTGCAACTGTATTGCCTAACTAGTATCTAGCAAAAATAATCCACAAATATTTTATACTCTATAAAAGAAGAAGATCCTCGCAAGGCAATGGCAAACCAGTGAGGTATTCTGTCTAGCAAATCTTCTCTGCAGTATTTACACTTCCCGTGGTTCGGAGCCCACGTTAAGCTGTAGGTCTTCTAATCTAGCAAAAATAATCCACAAATATTTTATACTCTATAATACAATAAATCATTAGATGCAAGAGAAATGACGTTATTTGTATAAATAATCTAACGAACTCGATTTAAATAAAAAGAAAGATCTGATATTGCTTTTTAGAATACACTTCAGCAGAAAGAGTCTAATTTATTTTTGTTGTATAATAAAGCAGATTGATTACTCAACATTTTCGAAGAAGATCCTCGCAAGGCAATGGCAAACCAGTGAGGTATTCTGTCTAGCAAATCTTCTCTGCAGTATTTACACTTCCCGTGGTTCGGAGCCCACGTTAAGCTGTAGGTCCTCTGTGTCTAGCAAAAATAATCTACAAATATTTTATACTATATAATACAATAAATCATTAGATGCAAGAGAAATGACGTTATTTGTATAAATAATCTAATGAACTCGATTTAAATAAAAAGAAAGATACTGATATTGCTTTTTAGAATACATTTTAGTAGAAAGAGTCTCATTTATTTTTGCTGTATAATAAAGTGAGGTATTCTGTCTAGAAAATCTTATCTGCAGTATTTACACTTCCCGTGGTTCGGAGCCCACGTTAAGCTGTAGGTCTTTTGTGTCTGTGGTACATTTGTAAAATTTCTGTTGAGGCAAACCACTCAAAGAAGAAAAAGGGATTTGAAGCATCAAAACGCTAAGTAGACACTTTACCAATTCTATTTACGACGTATTTACTTATTGATAAGTACTCCCTGCTATTATATTGCTAAACTATCACTAAGAAAAATAATCCACAAATTATATATATTTTCTATAATGCAGTAAATGACAAATCACATGGATTTTTAGAATACGCTTTAACAGAAAGAGTGTCATTTCTTTGTGTTGTATAATAAAGTAGATTGATTACCGAAAATTTTCAAACAAAAATACATGTAGGGATTTATTCCTCTCAAGGCAATGGCAAACCGGGAGGTATTCTGCCTAGAAGAGTCTTCTCTGGAGTATTTATACTTTCTCTGGTTCAAAGCCTACGTTAAGATGTTGGTCCTCTATGGCTGTGGTATTTAAAAATGCCCAACACAGGCATAGGAGGATAAATCTTTGAAGAGGCAAACCACTCAAAGAAGAAGAAGTAGGGAGTTGAAGAATCGAAACGCTAAGTAGACATTTTCCCAATTCTATTCATGACGTATTTACTTGTTGTTAACTACTTCCTGCTATTGTATTGCCTAACTAGCACCTAGCAAGAATATTCTACACATATTTTATACTCTATAATATAATTAATCGTTTGATGCAAGACAAATGACATCGTGTGCACAAATAATATAAAAATCTCTATTTAAATAAAAAGAAAGATGCTAACATGGGAGTTGGAAAGTTTTATGTCAGTAAGTTTCCAATATTCTATGGCGATTGGCACCTACTTTTTTATAGAAGACTTTTAAGTAGTTAAGCATGTACATACTTATAAATAGAGTATGCTAATTTTCATCAGATTGTTAAATCGAAAAGTAAAAAAGTAAATAACTTGATCTTCCTGCTGAATCATCGTACAGCACAATGGGCCGAAAATCGTTGTAATTTATTTTCAATCCACTATTTAATGAATAATTCATGATGGTTGTGGTAAAGCAAAGTATTTTTAGTTTTTCTTGGAACACTGAACTTGTATCGTCTCCTTCGAAGCAAAATACACCTCGTAAATCGTGGTAAGTTCACGCATTGAACTTTTAGAAAATCTGGAAACGCTTTCGCACAAAGTGACGTTATGCTAAAATATGGATACATGTATTTTTAGACCGACACGGTTACAAAAACAAATAGTAAATATTTTATGTGGTAATGTCATGCTAATTTCCTTCTGTTGACTTTCTGTAAACAATTAACAAATGGCTCTATTGTTGCGAATATTTAGTTTTATAAACTATTAGTTCAAAATAATAACTTTAGGCAAAATAAACAAGTAATTTATTTTATCTAAACCTAAAACTATGTAGGAGTAGGTGATTGGCAAGGAATTTTGCACACATTACCAGATATATCCCACACGTCTTATGGGTTATTACCGAATTTCTAATACACAGCGTTTTGTTTTAAATACATTCGAATTTTATCACTATGTATAAAGCATTTCATAATGTATTTTTAAGTAGGTGGTTTAGAACATATGGGTTAAATTTGATTGCAATTACAGTGTCTATGCCGCGTGAATTTCACAAAACCTTGTGAGCTGCCAAGTACGTGTTCATTCATGGAACCTGTAATTTTTTACAGCCGTGATGTCCACATTTTCAAAATAGTTGGCAGATGGCTACATATATAACAGCTTTTTTGGCTTTGATCATCCTCCCCAAAGATAAATGTGAATTTCAAAAAATGGGCACTAATCATTGATAAATGCATAGAAATAAATTATAAAGTAAATAACGCCATTATATCTTAGGCTGATGTGACACGACACAAAATTTTGTCAGAAAAACAATATTTGCGCATGCTTACACAAAGGGGCGGCCGTGGGCTAGGGGTTAGCACTTTAAACTTCTACGCTGAAGGTCCTGGGTTCAATTCCCAGTACCGGAACATCAGATTTTTTACGGCCGTTCTCCCTCGCAAGGCAATGGCAAACCAGCGAGCTATTCTGCCTAGTAAATTTTCTCTGGAGTAGAAGTGTTTACACTTCCCGTGGTTCCGAGAGCCCACGTTAAGCTGTAGGTCCTCTATGTCTGTAGCTCTAAACGCGCAACACAGGCATAGGAGAGAAGATCGCTACGTCTCGTAAGATATACAGCACCCGAAGAAGACAGACACAAAATTCTGGTTTCTTCTCATACATGTATTGCAGAATTTTGTACATAAATCTACTGCCTATCAAACTTGTCCTTGTCATTGTCATTGTAGGTTTTGGGAGGGTGAGTTACCTCACTTGCACTTGCACTTAGGCCACAAAGGTGGGCCCATTGTGCTGCCTCCCCAGAAGCTCCCCAATTTGGGCATCACCCAAACCATCCAATCCGTTGGATGTACTTGAGGACATCCGCAACTGGGGTGTTGCTGATTTCGGCCATATCAGGCCAAAAGTCTCCCAACTTGGATCCTCTGATTGTTGCGAGAGCTGGACAGTGACCCAGGACGTGTTCTGCCGTCTTGTTATCCCGGTTGCGTGCTCGACAGTTTGGGCTGTCCGCCAGTCCCATCCTGTGCATGTGTTGATTTAGGGTGCAGTGTCCAGATAAGATAAGAACCTACAAGTAGTCGCAGGTTCTATCGGGACAGTTGCACACAAAATTTGTCTGTCTTTGACGAGGGTGCACTAATAGCAGCCCTTGCATGACGGCAACTTTCAGTGTTTACCCATCTTCGTGTGAAGTTTTTTAGGGTTTCTTGGTATAGCATAAAGCTTGATGTCGTCAGGAGTATGGGACTAACGGGTTCTGGTTCCCAAATAGGTTGTTCGGAGGCCAGTCTTGCAATCTCATCAGCGTCCTCACTGCCGTAGTTTCCGTTTCCGTTTCATGTCCTTTCACCCATAAGAGAAATTACATTATCTTTTGATATATCGTCTAGAGCTTCACGGCACTGCAGTACCACTCCTGAGGTAATTTTGCAACTACCCAAGGCTAGTAAAGTGGCTCTGCTGTCACTGTAGATACCAATACGTTGATTGGTTCTTGATCTGCCGTTCAAGAATTGCATTTGCACCATGCATTTTTCCCACTACCGCCGCTAGGAAGGCAGTAGCAATTTCGTCTAGTGGTATAGTGTGGTGTAGGTTAAGGTCATCACAGAAGACTCCGGCACCCGTTCCATGCCTTGTTTTAGATCCGTCGGTAAAGATTGGATATATCCATATGCTGAGTTGGCTCAGCATTGGCATAAACACTGAAGTGTCTATTGAAGGTATATTGTGGAGGGAGGGAGTCTACCATTGCGTCTAGAAGAGGGGTCTTGACGACTTCCTCATCCAGGATGCGGGTGTGTCTATCTCCCCTGCCTGCTGTGTGCGACAGGCCGTTATGGCGCAGCCTCAAATCCGTTCTCACAGCTACTTCCTCCACAAAAAGGTCGAGTGGTGGAAGGCATAAGATGACCTTTAAGGCGGCCATAGGGATTAAACGTATAGCACCTGTAGAACTACTAAGACAGGCAAGACGTTGTATATGGCCTAGTTTGGTTGCTGCCGTAACTTGTCTGACGCTGGGCCACCAGACAAGTGCTCCATAACATACTGCATACAACATGCTGTATTAAAATACCTTATTTAAATCAATATTTTAAGCTCCCTTTGGGCCTGTGAATTTATAAAAATCGATCCGTGCAAATAATCCAAACTTTACACTTTCTTGTATCAGTTGTTGAATATAAATCCAAATATTAACTGCCGACATTGATCACAGAATAAAAAATCATTGCGTGTAAAGATAACCCCCTAATCTTAATTGCAATATGTTAACTACAGTAGCATTTTACAATAAATTAATTGAACAGCTGGTAGCTCCTTAGTACCTAGAAGTGATACAAGCACTTGATAGGACGCCATAAATCTGTAAGCTGTGGGTGATAGTAACCAGAAATACCGTTGTATTTCTAAACAGTGATATAATATCGACATAGCAGAAATGTAATTTCGATAACTGCATTTTTACAACAGCTCTATCATTCGAAAACAAACCTGAATATTTTTCTCTATTGTCAAATAGGCGTATTAAATACAGTGCGCGTCAAAAGTATGGAGCATCCTAAATAAACGTAAAACAAATCATTTTTTGTAAAAATCTTGAAACACGTCGTTTTTTAATGCACATTTCTATGTCCAAATAATTTTCGGATATTCATTTGTTCTTAAGTGATCGTCATCATTATTTTTTAAAAAGCAATGTGTTCCTCTCTTTTTTATATATTTTCTCCGCAGTTAAATGGTAATATCAAATAATTAATAACAATTTTTTTGAGAAAAATACACACAAAGTTCAACAAATCCAGAATTTATTTTCAATAAAAATAACGACTCGCATCTATTTCGACTTAAATTTTCGGCGTTTTGAGGTAGTTCCAGTTCTAGAAATTCTTTTTCCAAACACTGAAGATTCTGATTTGCCCCACCCAAGCGTTAGTTTCTAACAAGATGAAGATCCTTTCCATTTTGGTGTACAAATCTGGCAGTTTTTTGAAGATATATTCTCTGATAGATGGTTAGGGCGACGAGGGCCGTTTGAGTGTCCTGCGGGGTTACCTGACTTATTGCTACTAGGTTTGTTTCAAAGGGATTATGTGAAATCGCGAGTTTACATTAGGAAGCCAAACCACTTAGTCTATTTAAAGCCTCGTATTCGTTTAGAATTGGAAAGTATCGCAATGGAAATTATTGAATGTGCAATACAAAGTGTTTACACACGTGCTGGTGAATGCCAACTGATTTAAAGGTGGACAGTTTGATCATTTCCGTTAGATAATTTTTTATAATGCTCATATTTCCATTATAAATAAATTTTGAATATTCGAACGTTCTCAAAAAAATTGTTATGTGGGGGCACCGATTATTTTATTCCCCATTTAAGCAGTGAGGTATCAAAATAAGGAGTAAATGGGGTTGTCTAATAAAAAAATAATCATGACGCCATCACTTACGAACAAATGAATGTCGGAAAATGATTTTGACATACAAATGTGTATTTCTATAAAGAAAATCGACGATTGTTAAAAAAATCATTTGTGTCAGTTTTATTTGGTATATTCCATATTTTTGACGTATAAATTCAAAGCTAGCTTACAGTAGTTTCAATTTCTGCAGGTGTGTGCATTTTGGCTTGAAGAACTTTGCTTAAATAAGAATCGCTAATTTCAAGTGCAATTCCTTTGAAAATTAAAAATAAATGGAGAGATTGTAAGATTGATGAGAATACTTTAGAAACGTTGCCTGTTAAGGAAATTCATGTATTTTTTGTAATTACAATCATACTGCTATAAAATAATAGGTGTTTCAACTTACTAATATTTTCTGATCATGGGCGTTTACAGATGCATTTTGCCACATTATTTATTTTTTTATGTTCTTGGTTGTAGTTTAGCAGAAGCATATATAAAATTTGAACCGATAATAATTTTAATGCACTCTTATGGTAGGAGAATGGCGTATGTACTCCGGGCCAATTAAAAGAGATCAAATTTTCATCCCTGATTTTCTTGATGCTTTTTTTTGTAATCCCTTGTGTGTATATATATATATATACACACACATATATATATATATATATATACGATCTTGATAAGTATTATTAAAGAATGTTAGGACACCTTGTAAACACGGACTACTCGGATTAGTTGCAGATCCGATTCATTCTTTGAGAACTTTTTTAATTCGTTCGCAGTACCTAATATAAAGGTGTTTAAATTATAATTTTTATTGGATTAAGCGCAGTGTTTCTCAACCTTCTTTTATGTGTGTGCCCTATTTTTTAATTTTGGTTTTTGTGGCGCCCCCGCCTCGCCCCTTGCAATTATTGTGTTGAAATACTGATAAAACCGATAATAGTACAAGATGGTTATCACAGGGTAAATGCAGAAAGGTTTAGAAACCACTTATTTGTGATGAAATTGAGCTATTTGGTGGACATATTCGAGACACTATATACAGTCGAACTTCCATATAGTGATGTTGGAAAGTACGAAAAAAATCATTATATAGAAACTTCACTATATAAAATTCATGTTTAAATATGAAATGAATCTCATACATTTGATAGTCGGCAACATTTCAAGAGATATTTTCTCTTTCTGTTTTAATACCTTCTCGCTATTTTTTTACGATTACCGACACATTGTTTGCAGCTATACCAAATTTTGTATCAATATCTGTTTGTTTGACACTCTTATCGACGTCTTCCAACACCTTTAACTTCAATAGTTACTGAAACATTTTCGTTTTCCAATTTTAAAAAATCGCTTACTTCAACACCAAGATAGCAACTAACAAATGCATGTGCAATGGTAGATGAACTGCACATTAGGGGCTGGTCTTTCAATGTTCCGATATAGTTCTACACAAGCTAACAGTCACATTTATTTTCCTTGTTACTGTATTTTCAGTCTTTCAATTGTCCGATAATTTACGTCAGAGGTTAGTTTACTTATTCCATAGGATTAAACTTATCGGGTAGTAGAAGCAGCCGACAGTACTATTTCGGTAGGATAAGGCAGCTACGAGTGTGTAGGAGGTGATACTAAATATTTCGAGGGGATGTAAATGTATAGTGTTGATAAAATTAACACTATTTTTCTGGTGTAGTAACTACTAAACTTATACATTTTACAAATTGAAGAAGTGGACATTTTTTAGTCATGTAAATCCAGGCCGCAGACTTATCGTCGCAATCATTTTAATTTTTCGGATGATTTAAATTTTTCCGAAGATTTAAATTAAAGAATACCACTTTTCAAACATTACTCGAAGAAATTCAAATAGGTTACACCAAATAATAAAGTACTCTATACGAGGCTTGTTCAACAAAAACCCATCTTTGATCAACTTAGCCTTGAAAACAAATGAATTAAATCCGTTCAAGTTTGATCAGCGTGCAGTCCTACAATTTTTATGCGCTGAGGTGTGCAGTCATTGCAGATTCATACGGGAATGCAAGCAGTGTATGGAAATGCATATATTGCGTACCCAACTACCAGAAATAGAAAACAATATGGCATATGTGGAAGGCCTTATTAGAGAAAATCGTAGAATGTCAATTGGAGAAATTTCAGAAATTGTTGGTGCTTGTGTAGGATCTGTCCATAGTATTGTTTGTAATCTGGGTTACAGCAAAGTTTGTTCGTAATGGATTCCTCATCTTTTGTCTAATGAACAAAAATGCTTGCGAATGGGCTTATCTCTGCAACACCTCACAGACTATAGGCAAAAGGGTGATCACTTTCTTCTGTCAATAGTAACTGGTGATGCAACTTGATGCCATTATTACGAGCCATCCAGTAAGTTATCGTCGATGCAGTGGAAACATTCAAGTTCACCACCACCGAAGAAGTTTATAATGCAGAACCTTCTGCAAGCAAGATAATGTTAACATTTTTTTGGACCATAAAGGACCTTTGTTGATAGCGTTTAAAGAACTTGGAGTAAATGTCAATGCAAATCTGTACAATGAATCTTTGAACAAGCTTCATCAAGCAGTAAAACGGAATCGTCCAGGAAAACTTACGCCTGGGGTCATTTTGCTGCACGACAATGCTAACATCACAATATAAAGGATTTACATCATAATATAGTGGTATTTTACATGTAATTGAGTCTGAAGGTCAAGATCCTCGCACGAAAATCATGATATGGCAAAAATCACTAATCGATCGAAAATCATTTAACAGTGTTGACGAAGACTTTTAGAAACTATATGATGACCGACGTCAACAATATGCATTGTAATATTGGGTTAGCACCCCATTTCAAATTACCTCTGAGGGTTCTTCAATTAAAGAAGAGGAACAGTATATAGACTTCACGTCAAGCGGCGAAATCAAAAGACAATTTGGATATAAATCGCTGGTTAAATTTTGGGCGGCGTTGATGATGAATTTTCTGCACTAAAGTCAAGAGCTTTTCGTACATTTTTGCCATTTTCAACATCTTATCTTTGTGGAATCTGGTTTTTTGTAGTGGCTGCCTTAAAAACAAAACATAGATCTTAGATAAATATAGAAAGAAAACTAATAGCGTCAATTTCCTGTAGGAAAAGCTTTGCTCTGAAGACAGAGGCAAAGAAGCCATTAATTTGTAGTCATTGTTATTGTTTAGTTTAAATTAGTTGCTCCATACATTTTGCAACATTGATATGTTCCCGTAGGCACAACTAGTTTGTTCAATACATATTTTATTATTTTATTTTCAGATGTGTAAACTATGTTTTTGTTTGTATTTTGTTTTTGTTTCAATAAATAGCTGCAATAAAAGCTTTTGTTTTAATAATGTAGTTTTTTAGGTTTTCCTTTGATTTTCTTTTTCCTCGTTTTTTTTTGCGTCCCCCAAAGAGGAGTGCCCCACAGATTGAGAATCACTGGCTGAACGGTATCCTAAACCGACTTGGGAATTTAAAATCAAATGCAATATTTTGCACCTGCAAACCATTAAATTCCTTTCCTCGTTCGTCCCGGGACTTAATGTCGTCTACCAGAACGCCAGAAAACGAACTGCAACCAATGTAAAACGCAATACATTGTGTACTACAAAATAAATTGATTGCAGGGTATTGACAGTGTTCTGTTTTTATGGAAACTAGATACATTTTGACACTGAGGTTTTATGCATTATATTTTTAAAAGATGATTGTTTGCAATACGGTGATAAATATTGTTAAATTAATCCAGATACATCATAAAACGCAACTTGATTTTAATATATTTTTACCGCTTATCCAATGTTTTATCGTCAGTATTTATCATTTTTTCGGCAATCACAATTTTGGATATGTCGTCTGCTAGTATAAAAAAGCCGTATGTGGAAAGGTTGCACATCTCATCTACCTAGCCGTGAAACAAAAGAGACACAAAAATGTTAATAATTTTATTTTTCAATATGACATCCATCTATATCAACGCACATACGCCATATGTCCGGTTTATACCTTCAGAACAAAATTCCTTTGGCTGACTAGCGAAGTAGTCATCGACTAGCTGTTTCAGTTCGTTATCTGAGTAAAATCTTCGTCGTCTTAAATATTTGTTCAGTTTTCCAAGCAGATAAAAATTAGATGGTGTCACACCTGGGCTATAAGGTGGGTGATCAATCTCCTGAAACCCATATTCCTCTAAAACAGGCAGGACTTTTTGAGCCTTGTGGACTCGTGCATTGTCATGCAAAAGCAAGTTGCTTTTCTAACGCAGATAGACTAGCAAAGCTAGGATCTGAAACATTGTTCACAGGGCCTCAACCTGTTGTAGGACTCAAATAGGAGTAGTGGCAGGACTCCTAACGGGGCACTGGCACTTGAAATAACACTTCTACAACATAGGGCTATATAACGAAGACCCTATGTGCAGGCTGTTTTGCGAGGAAGAGAAAACAGCCTCCCACATAATCTTCCAATGCCAAGCCTTAGCTCGTAGAATATATCAAATCTTTGAGGGCACTAATCCCAACGAGATGCAACCGCAAGTCGGTCTAATCAACAAACTCGTATATCTGATATAGGGGACGGATCTACTTGAAATCGACTACCGACAGAAGGGGATGCACAATCGGCCCAAGAGGCCGCAGTGTCAAAGGGCAAAAAACAACCCTCCCCGTACAATCAATCAACTCAAATGTTGTCATTTTTCATAAATGGCGTTTCTTAGATTTTTTAGAGTATTGGCATAAATTTCTCCAGTACGTGTAGTCTCTCTTGGCATATATTTGATCAACAATATTCCCTCCATATCCAAGAAAATTGTGGCTATTCAGTTTCCAGTAGAAGGTTGGGATCGGTATTTCTTGGGAGGTGGAGAAACCTTATGGACCCATTCCGTGGATTCTTGTTTCGTCTCACGATGCCAGTAATGAACCCAAATTTTGTCACCAATCACCATTCGTGATAGAAACTTTGAATTCTTCCCTAAAGTGGTCCCTAATTTGTTGGCGGTGCAATTTTTGTTCCGGAGTCAGGAGACGTGGGATCCACCGCGCTGACACCTTACTCGAGCCTAATTTATCGTGTAAAATGGCAATGAAGCTTTCCCCAGGAGTTCCTAATTCTGAAGATTTTTCAAACGTCCATCCTCCGGTACTATAGCCTCAACATTCTTCATTATACGCATCTGAAAGTCTGCCCGATCTTGAGTCATTCCCGTGTCTAACGAAATTGTTTGCACCAAAATTTAACCTTGTAATAAGACGGAGCTTCTCCGTAGACTGCTGTCATCCTGTCATAGATAGTTTTTGTACTGTTCCCTTCTTTTGTCATGAATTTTATTATATTTCGGTGTTCAAATTTTACAACATTCATGTTTAATACAACTGAACACAATATCTTTGAAATAGGTGTGCAGATATGAACAAAATTGCATATAAAACTGTTAAAAACTTGTGAATATATAACATTAATAACATAGACCGCTCAGCCATTGTTTTCATGGCTAGGTAGATAAGTATTTGAGTTCCCCTCGTAGCTACGGTGACAATAGAAAACGCTTATTTTGAGTTGCTTTAGTAGCCCCAAGCAAAATAAAGAACTAAAAATAAAAAATACGCCGAAGACCCATTATGGGAATGCATATTTTGGATACGTCCTAAGAAGAGCGGTTTTTACGAATAATTCAGTTTACCTACTTGTTTTTACCAGTTCCAAACAATGGAATTTTGACCATTATCATGGAAAATTAATTTGTGTACAAATTATCGTGTCCAAACAAAAAAATTATGCTTGATAAAACAGTAATTAGTTTTACACCAGTAACCTGATGAGTAACGCATATTTTAAACACCATTCGCCATTTAATTTGGTTTAGTTTGTAAATAATACGTTCTATCTAGCAACCTCGTTTGTTTACGGTTTGACAATAGTAATTCTTTAATTGTGTAGCCGAAATAATGAATTTTTGATAATTTTACCATCTACCTTCGTAATGTTTATGGACGATCAAAACGTTTCGATGTCTACATATAACAACTCATATAGGATATGCATCTGTAAATCATATTTACGGTCCATTGATTTATTTTAACATAATTTTCGATAAGCGCTGCCTATGGAAAACAAATTGCATCTCTTTACTTATGTCATATGACTTTGTAACACTTCTATCTAACTATCCAATAGTACTTTAATAATAACTTTCACAAAAAAAGACACACAGGGACATTTCATAACCTGACAATCTTTGGCGAAAGAGTTCAGGTTCGCCAGGAGGTTAAGTATATGGGCATCACCGTAGATGTACAACTGAATTGGAACTTACCCCTGAATAGTATCTCAAACAAAGTGGAAAAGGCACTCTTGGTTGGGAGACGAATGCTTGGGAAAATATGAAGATTAAAACCGAAAATAGTCGAATGGTACTGTGGTAGTGATGATAGCCTATTGCACCGTATAGTGGCAGCCTAAAGTTGAGCAAAAACAGCCAGCTATGCCTGTGGCACTCTAAATGCGCAACACAAGCATAGGAGAGATGATCGCTACGTCTCGTAAGAGATAAGGCACTTTTAGAAGAAGAAGTTGAGCATAAAGCAGCCAGTGGTGTCATGAACAGCACTTCAGCTGCATTTATGACAGCCTTTCTGGGAGTAATCCTTTTAGACGTCTACATAAAAGTAGACGCCTGGAGCACCAAGAATGAAATCTACCGGCAACTGGCACATCAACCAAGATGTGGACACAAACAAATACAGCAAGTGGTAGGATCCTTCAAATGGGCACCGACTATATCCATTCAGGGTACTGCTTTGACATATGAGATGTAATCAAAATAACTGAGCTCAACGAACCGCACCTCGTCTGCAAGGGGACTAGTCCGATACACAGGCGGATCCCGTACAGCAGAAGACACAGAGGCCAGAATACATGATGTAAGACACAAAGAGAACATCAGTGTAACTCTTCTGGGTATTGAAGTCACAGTCTTTCAAGCTGAAATGTTGCAATAATGCAGTGTATCCATAAAAGTGCAAAACATAGGTACACCCTACAACTCAAAAGCATTCTCTCTGACAACCAAGCGGCACTTGAATTACCTCATATGCATTCTAAACTAACGAGAGAATGTCTGAACCACTTGACCACATCCTTGTGAGAAGAACGCAGTTAAGCTCATATGGGTGCCAGGACATACAAGGGTGAAGGGATATGAAGAAGCATATCCCCTCGTAAAATCCACCCTATTTATACGGCCAGAACCTGTATTCGGAATGCCCAAACAAAGCACACGAACGACATTATACAGGTGGACCGTTACACAACACATTTCTCGCTGGGACGCAGTGCAGGAACAATCGGGGAAGGTAATAATTTTAACGTCTTTTCGCACACTCACAAGTGATGTATTTCTTCTAGGACGAATTTAGATTAGGCGGCTGGTAGACTTATAAAAGGGTAGTGACAGCTGCGAAAACATCTAAAAGAAATTGGCACATACAGAGGAGACACGCTCTGTAGATTGTGCGAAGAAGACCATGAAGCTGCCTCACACCTAATCTGCTCTGCTGTCGAGCACTTTACCGCAAGAAAGAGCAATTATTCGGGGAAACATTACGTGAAACAACCTTTATATACCACTATCGCTTAAAAAACACACACGCACAGGTCTACTATGAAAGGATCAGGGACTCACAAAAGACCACAGAATCAACGTGCAAACTAGGTTAATTAACCAATTGTAAATCCCTGCTAATAATCAATCAATCAATCAGTTCAATACTTACTAAACTATAGTACAATTGCTATAATTATTCTTTACTTTAGAACACGAGGTATTTATTTTATTATTATTCATAACACTACGCAGAAATTACAATCTCCCTATAAGTACCTTAAAGGGGTCTAGCTATCACTATATTAGAGGTTTTGTTCATATATAGAATTGTGTTTAAAACTACAATTGGATAGTTTTCAAAGAATGGACAATGCCTATAATACCATTGTACCAACTATTATAACCCAGGTTTATTAAAGTATATTGTTCAAACAGAATTTATTTGGTTTTCAACTGCGTCACAGCTTCATACTGTGGCATCCATTAAACAATAAGTAGGACAGAGAAAGCTGAATCAAAAGAACTGGAAAAAAGTGCTAACAAATTCGTAGGCTCTTCTAACCTAACTTTTGATTATTTTAAATCTGCATAATAACTTAAAAATTATAATTTTTTAGATACGACTTAAAATCTCCAGTGTACTAATAGATAAACTGTTTTACAGGAATTTATATAGAATCCATCAAGACGTATCAAGGAATTCAAGCACCGACGTTTATTAGATTCGGAAGATTTTACTTATACTACGATTTTACATATTTTGCGTTCTAAAATAATAAATAACTATAGCTAATGAACTGTACTTTGATAAATAATTATAATAAATGGCTTATGTAGAGACATAATTTTGTTTTTCGTAGCCAAAAATTATCAAATGTATTATTAACCATACTGTAGCTGTGAAACATTTTTGTTCACAATGTTTTACGATTTTTGAGTTTTAAATTTTTTTAGATTACTCTCTCTCTCTCTCTCT
>JABXWE010012651.1:0-24755 GCA_014611495.1 Limonius californicus
ACCTGAACAAAGAAATAGATTAGTGAAACGAATGCCTGGTGAAAGCACAAAAGACGAAAAAGCGGTTCAGGCTCTTGACCGATTTAGAATACCTAATCATAGCTTGGAGAATCTTTCACAATGAATATTATTATTTAATGAATTAGCTAGTCCAGAAAGATTAAGGGAAGAAATCACTAGCTACGCAAACAACTGGGAAGGTGTAAAGAAAACTTTGGACGAGTGTTATTTATATATATCTCATAACAACGATGACGATAAAGACCTTGAAACTGAACTGACTGAAACTCTTTGCAAGACATTGGGTAGTTTGCTGTTATAAACTTATTATACGGTACAATTTATATCAGGAGGCATATCCTGTACTTGCTACAGCCTACCATTACTTATTAACATTGCCCATTTCTCAAGTAGAATGCGAACGTTCTTTTTCAGTTTTAAAATATATTAAGAATAAACTCAGAAATAGGTTATCAGACAGCCACTCAGAATCATTTATGTTGATGAACACTGAAAAAATTGATTTGTGTAAAATAGACAATGAAGTCGTAATAAACAGTTTAGCACAAACTACGCCATTTAAAAAAAATCATTATTATTCTAAATTTTGCATTTTTTTGCTACTAGGTATGTTCTAAGATTTTCTTTGATGCATTTTCTTTGATGTAGATATCATGTGCAATTATTACATGAATAATATGTACATAAAATCTAACATAAGGCTAATGTGTAGTGTGTTTTAATAAATAATTTTTGTATTAGCGTTGTTATTGCTTTGCCTTTGTGGATTTGGGCCGATCAACTCCTATTTCCCGGGCCGGTTTACGGTTCCCCATCCACCCCTGCAGATATCAATAGTTTTCTTGGATATTTTATACATGCTAGAAATGCATAAAATGTCTTAACCTTTGCTCATTATTTCCGGAATAAGCAATCGGTGTAAATGTAAAATACCATACAGTAAACATTCCAAATCCAAACATTTAAATTGCAAATGATCATATTATCCAGGATATCGTTATCCCGAGCTCCTCTTAAGCGAGTATTTGCACCATTTTTAGTCTCAAAATACGAGGCTTCTTCAACTGAAACCCATCTTTGATCAACTTAGCCTTGAAAACAATGCAATCATTCAAATGACCTTTGTTAATGTTAGTAGTGTTTGTAAGCAACACATTAATAAGTTTCAGGCGTTTGAAGTTGATTCTGACTTTTAAAACTTCGATTCTGAAATGGCAGTTGTTGTTGAAAATCTGTCCTACAATTGTTATGCGCTGAGGGTGTGCAGCCATTGCAGATTCATACGCGAATGCAAGCAGTGTATGGAAATGCATGTATTACGTACCCAACTGTGAAGGAATGGTGCCAAAAATTTAAGAATGGAAAAGAGGGGACTATGGATGAGCCGCGACCAGGTGCACGGTGTACTGCATTCACAGAAAACAATATGGCAGGTGTGGAAGGCCTTATTAGAGAAATTCGTCGTATTTCAATTAGAGAAATTTTAGAAATTGTTAGTGCGATTGTAGGATCTGTCCATAGTATTGTTCGTAATCTGGGTAACAGCAAAGTTTGTTCGCAATGGATTCCTCGTCTCTTGTCTAATCAACAAAAATACTTGCGAATGGGCTTATCTCTGCAACAGATTATAAGCAAAATGGTGATGACTTTCTTCCGTCAGTAGTTGTTGGTTACGAAACTTGGTGCCATTACTACGAACCATCCAGTAAGTTACCGTCGATGCTGTGGAAACATTCAAGTTCACCACCACCGAGTGATAGAGTTTAAGGAACCTGGAGTAAATGTCAATGCAAATCTGTACAATGAAACTTTGAACAAGCTTCATCAAGCAATAAGATGGAAACGTCGCTAGGCCCCATATTGCTAAGTGGTGAATGAAAAATTTCAACGAAAGAAATGGAGCGGTTTAGAGCATCCAACCTATAGCCCGGATCTATCGCCTTGCGATTTCCATATTTTTGGACCGCTGAGAAAGGCGTTAAAAGGTCGGCATTTTAAGTCTGACGCAGAAGTACAGATAGCTGTGGAAGACTTCTTCAGTCAGCAGTCACAAGAATTCTATGAGCGGGTATACGTCGGTTAGTAAAACAATGGGATAGGTGCCTTAACTGTGACAATTACGTCATAAATAAATTTTTTATAAAGCAAAAATGGGTTTCAATTGAACACGTCTCGTATTTATTAATTGACTACCTTGCAGTGAAATAAATTCGAAAAGTGTTTTCAATTACGTCTACCAGCGTCTTAACACCCCACCTAAGTTAACTCGACAAGATGTTGAACGTAAATAGGATTTCCATTTAAGAATATTTTAGAAGCAGGTTTTCCACGGGACCTCGGAGTCAAAATAACTTAATTTTCGACTCGAGCAAGCGTGCTAGGTATGTGCGATTAAGAAATCTGGGAGAAAATGAACCCTTTTTACGCAAGGCTGGAGCAAAATAAAGTTTACGTCTTCACCCTCGTATTTCATGATTATTCGTGGAATGTTGTGCATTGGGGTGGAACGAGACTCTCCTTACAATATTCCGTCGGCATGACAACCTCGAAAAGAGATCTTAAAGACGCCCTCCAAGATGCAGCCAGCGCAGCTCCAAGAGGGTTATTTCGAACTCGGGTTGCACCACTAAACTCCTCTTTGTCGAGACGAAATAAATAATTCCCAACCTCTCTACATTATGATGGGAAAATCGAAATGCTCTTTCCACTACTTGCGTCCTTGTTGATCAATCATAACAATTTTATTTGTTGACGCTTTTCAAAGGAAAACGAGCTCGCGCTGCCTGCCGAAGTTGAATACAAGGAGCGATTCCATTTTCCTTGCCTGCGAACGTAAGGGCGGTTTCTTTTATTACAAATAGATTATTTTCGATGCAGAGCAGTGGCGTGTTTGATCTCCAGATGTTAAAAGGCTTCCGCTTGGAAAGCGCCTTTTGAGATGCAAATTGGGGGCCGCGTAGTTAATTAACTTTCCTTGGGAAAAACTAGACGCGCAATGCGACGTGCAAGTATGTGCGACTAACCAGTAAACATCAACAATACTGTGAGGCCGCAACGTGGTGTTCTAAATCCTTATATCCGATTTCATTTTTCGACCTCGCTAAAACTTCCATCAACCCTTATCCCTTAATATATTCCGTCTGATTTGGGGCGCGCATAAAACCCGACCGCAACCCCGGAATGGAAATTCTAAAAATAATGTAGGATCTCTTTGCTTTCCTTGAGATATTCCGCCAAGACATATGAAAGAATTTGTGTTACCAAAATCGGAGCGGTTTTTCATATCAGTTACATAACGTTTTCTGGGTCAACAAAAATTTTAATTTAAGTTAATTGTTGTTTTGAAACTGCATTAAAGTCGATCATTTAATTTATAAATGAAGTAATTTCGTTGAGAAGATCCCTTTCTGGGTAAATGGGTAAATGTTTATTTACGTTCACATAATAAACGACCTTAAAATCACAAAACTGCATGATATATTGCGTTATTTGGGAATATATAGTGGTTTTAAGAAGCTCTGCAGCATTCAAGCCCATAATATTTTTGAACCTTTACACAAATGTTTCAACTGATTTCGTAAAATTATCTTTAACTATATGATTGTAGTTACTTTAGAAGTAGTAACAGTGCTTGTTGAATTCTAAATATATCCATAATAAGATTAAAATAAGGCTTTACGATAATTGATTATCTATTCTGTTATTTTTGGCGAAATATCTAGGTGATCAGTAGCGTTCATTTGAAACTAATATTTATGACACATTCTCAGCGTATTATGAGTACGTAAACATTGAAATCATTATAACATATTTATTCCCTCTTTTAATTTTGTCAAAATTAGGAAAACAACATTTTAAAAAATATATAGGAAATTATCGAAGCAAACGCTTTTTGAACTTTGTCAAAAGTTGCAAAATCACGTTTTAGAAGATACAAACGAAGTTATCGGAGCAAAACTGGCTTGCAATTTTAGGGGGTTTCAGTGTCGAAATCATCAATTTGGAAAAATTGACTACAAGTCTCGTAGTGGACGACCAAAGAAAACCTCATTGAAGGAGTTAGTAGGATGCATGTCATCTCTGAAATGATCATCATTTATCGACAGCCTTTTCGTCCCACTGCTAGGAATCGGCCTCTTCTCTCCCACGTGTTTCTCATCAGCGCTAAGGTAGAAACGCGGAAAGAAGGTTTTTAGCATTAAGATCCCAAGGTGCAAAAATACCATAGAAGTGATATAGGATAAAATACTTCCCAATGTGGAAGCTCTGTTTGACGAAGAAAAGCTTCATTTCCCCGACTATAATTCTCCTTGCCGAAGAGTAAAATCACTACCAATAAAATTGATATGATGGTGCAGCCAGCTCAATCCCCAGAGCTGGATCCAATATTCATTATATCTAAAGGAAAACTCATAAAGCAGAATTAATCGAATGTCTGAATCCTGCCTGATTTTACTGTATTTCGAAGGACGAACTAGAAAAACTAATAATATAATGATAAATTCTATCCCAAAAAGTTGCGAATTAATTATTAAGTTTAATTCTAAATAATATGTTGTATAATGTGGAAGATTTTTTTAAAGTTAAGTATTTACTTAATAATGGGTGCTGGTAGCTCAGTTGGTAGAGTGCTCGCTTTCTGAGTAAAACGTCAATTCTGGCTTAGGTTCGAAACCTAAGCATTACTATGCAGATTTATAAAAATCTTGTCTGCAACCCACCAAACACAATTTCCCAATCCGGCTTGCAACGGTGTGATCTTAATACTGAAAATCTTCTCTGTAATTTGTGTCGTTCACATTCGACGTTAAACTGTGGGTCCCCCGTGCTTCTACCTTAGCGTTGAGGAGAATCACGTGGGAAAGAAGAGGCCTATGCCCAGCGGTGGGACGAAAAGGCTATCAATGAAAATGAACGATATACTTAATAACAACACTGAATAGCTGAAAACTATTTGAGCGAAATGCGTTTAAACTTCAATTTTGCAACTTTCTTTTACCCCACTGTATGTATAACTACAGTGATGAGAGTAAAAGATTGAATAAATGCTCATTTTCTTTAAATTATCTGAGAAAAGCCAGTCCGAGTTTGATTATCTGCAGGATATACTTTGACTTAACTTAAACTCAAATATGGTTGCTTAGAAGAGGTAACACTGCTCGAGCAAATATCATCATAGATAAGGCGCCTCCACCTTCGGTTTTCGTGATTTTACCGTGTCTATTGCTTTCGTCAGCTACTACTAATCATGTTGTCGTTCAAAAATGATAGTTCGTGTGGTGCAATCCGCGATAAAATTACAAATTACGAACGTGCTCCTTAGGTGTTAGTAACGCCATAAGTTTAAATCGGGGTATTTGAATGTGTATTAAATTTCATATCCTGGGATGGGTAATTTAGTTACAGTGAAACGCATCATACCATTTGATTATTCACGGTTTGAGCTTTAAATTCATTTTGCGATCAAAGTTCGTGCATATTTGTGCATGAGCCGTGACATAAAAAAGATAAAAAGCGCGTCGCTTTTCCGTGTCGCGCTTTTTATTCCAATCACGGCCACATTGATCCGACAAGCTCGCGGATGCATTGTTGCAAAACAGCGACACGTTTTGTGCATTTTATCTCAATTGTGTTCGTCTGGATTGTTTCATGTTGTTCCTGATTGGCTCTCCGTTGCTGCCGTTTGATGCCGTTTCCATGGATTCTGCAGGTATCAACTCAGCTGAAGAGCGCCACGTGAGTACTATTTGCATATGTAATTTGGTTTTGTTTTCTTTTTGGGTTGGTTACGCTCGCCTGCGCTTTTTACGAGCGCAACCATGTACTCAAATGTTTATTGGCTCCACTGTTTTTTTGTAGGTACTTAATCGTGTTTGGAATTGTAGAACAAAAGATCCCACTTTACTATACACTGCATAGTGTTATCTTCGAATGGTCCTTTTGGACGTAAATTGTTTTCGGGATTAGTTAATCAAAGTATAAACAAAAGACAAGAGTGTTTTGGTACCAAAACGTACAGAGTACGTGAAACTGTATCTTCCTAAGAACTTTATTTATATACAGTATGATCAACAATATACAGTATGATCAGCAATATACAGTATGATCAACAACATTTTCAACAGAGTTTGATCTGGGAAAATAACCGTGAGTTTTAACTTAAAGTAGACTGTTAGAATGGTTATTAATATCAAGTTTAATTGTTATAATGATTTATATCTAAGAACTAGTAGCTAGCTACAGTACAAGTTACGTTTCAAAAAGTATCCAGCTACTATTATTAAAGTAGCTCTTCTAACTACTTTTTAGCTCCTTTCACACATAATTGAAGACTATAGTTAGTAATCGCTTAACATTTTTTTATAAGGCTGTTATTCAAGTAAATCCATTTATTCGCTGTCATTCTCGTAAGACAACAACCACAAACTGGCGCATCTATTTACACAATTACATACTAAGAGTGATGTCTAAATTGAACATTTGAAGATAATGTTGTAGGATTTACAGGATTAAAATTTATTACTAGAACCCGTGAACCTTCTCTTACCTCTGTTGTTTGTAGTTGCTATGTAATAGAAAGTTCTAGCATAATGGTGATTGTAACTGTATTTTACATTATTGTACGTTCATGAGAAAATTCATGTCAAAACTTTAAAAACATTTTAGAGAAATTATAACTTGCTGTTAAAATAGTTGAGAAGAATATGTCCTCATGTCAGATGATGATGATGATGATGATGATGATGATGATGATAATTAAGCTAAGTTATGTAACAAAAAATAACTCATTGACTTTTTCGCCAGAGTTGGTTTTTTTTCTAAATTGCTTTTTGTTTGAAAATGCGTCCTGCTAAAAAAATTACAAAAAACGTAACGCTACTTCCAAACTCTGCTAAGAACCGAAAATATTTATTTTTGAATACATAAATTGACATCTGGCTGGAGTATTATAATCCATATGTTTGTTTAAATTTTTCACCCTTTGTAAAAATTGAAGTTTTAGATTGCTTAACAGACCTACATAGATGAAATATTTACTTTAAGGAGTTTTATAATTATTTGTGTTTAAATAAAGGATTTAAACGGTGCACGATGTATGAAAGACATAGGTTAGATTGGTAGTGCCCAACGTAACAAGCATTGGGTTTAGCATAATTGTTGCTTAGTTAGGTAAAGCACGCAGATGGCTTAACATAGACTATTAACACAAAAGCTAATCGTCGCATTTCGCGTGTTTCGATCCAAAGTGATTCTGTGCCTTTGGGGTCCAAAGTAGATTAAACTTATTTTAAAAGTAAAACTTTAGGGGTTTTTTTTGTAAGAACCTGCCCAATTAGGAGTGGTAATAAATGTACATGTTTAAATTTTCAAAATATGGTCTCTAAAAAGGAATTTAATGAAAGCAGTTAAGAGAAAAGATTAGCTATCAATGCATTACTTTGGCAGGTAAATACGTATTTTAAATTGTTAGATTTTTTATATATTTTAAATAATTGTTTGTGATTATTTAAGTTAGAGATGCGCTTGTGGCAGTTCTCAATTTAGCAGATACTTTAAATACGAAATTGTATCTTTAGTAATATTAACTTCGATTCGGTGGTTTTTGATCAGCAAGATAGAATTGACGGGTTGGCGTAGCTAGAGCTCAATGCTATTTTCCCCACTTTTGTAGCGTTGTTTGACAGCTATGGTGTCTATTTTGGATCGAAAATTGACAGCCGATATTGGAATTGTACGACGGCAGTGATTGCTAGATAGTATTACCTCAATATTTATGCAAACTGTTCACCTGCCACCCCACAGTCGCCATGTTTCCCTACAGCCAGTCTGTTACAGAAACAAAAACATAAACCTTTCAACAGTATTCTAATGAATATAAAAATCTTGATTTTGTATATTGTGCTACAAATAAATGTTTGTTATATTCCACATGAAATTAGCTTTATATAACGGGATACCATCAAACCTTTGTTAAAAATGGGATCACTAATGTTGAAGATCACTGGATAATATTTAGAAAGTAAGATGTATGACCAAAAAGTTAACACACATACTGTGGTTGACCACTTGCTTAGATATGTTTTCAAACTATTTTTTACTTGGGATATTGGGTTTATTAAGTATTGCAAACATGTAAGGACTATCAACCTGCATCTTTATTTAACATTTTTTCGGTGGTCATATTACTTTATTTTGATTAATTGCCGTTGTTTTTTAGATAAAGAAACAGAAATTCCAACGTAGTGATAGCTAGATGCTTTAAGGTACACCGTCAGTTATTGAATATCCTCCAAGAACTTACAAATATTCCGCTTGGGTTTGTCAAGCAATTTAAACCCTAACTTGTACTAGACTTCAAGAAGCTTATACAAGGATTTGCTCCACATTATAGTTTACGTATTCAGACATAAATAGTTGATGTAAGTAAATACATTGTAGCAACTGAACTTTATTTCGTTAAATAACATTATATGTATTAATAGTAAAGGTGATAAATGGTTTAACTTAAGTAAACACACTGGGTTTGTTTTCCATGTCTACCCTCATTAAAGAATCTTGTTGATCATCCTGAATAACCCTATATAACAACATCCAACTACTCGCTTCTTTATTTTCGATGATAAAAGTTTTAACATTTTCAAGTAGCTTGCGGGACACGTCGGTGTTTACAATGTAGTAAAAACATGTTTTATTTTTGCATCGCTTTTACATAAAGGAGGGAAGGCGAACGGAAAAGAGCTTTTATTCCGAAACTTTTGGTGTATGTCAATTCGCTCTGCCAATTGAGGTTGCAAACTCCAAGAATAACCGTCGTACGAGCTTCGCCTATTTTATTATTTTGAATGCGGATATCCCCAAGTTCTTTTAAATCCGTAAAACGCAACCGTGCAGCTACTGTGAAAAACTAGTAAAACCTGGATTTATGTTACATTGTATTTTATTGTCATGTCGTGATCGCCACTATGGCGAATGAAAAGTTGCATTGTATTGTACGCTTTATCCATCTGTTTTAGTATGTGATTGTTTACCGAGGTAAAATACCACGCCATTAATTTAATTTCAAATAAAACAGTTGCAAAACAGGATTAAATTGTTGTTAAAATAGCTTGTAATATTATGCCCGTGCGTGATTAACTTATAGTTGTTGTTCTGGTTTGATTTTCTACTATTATAGAATGATCCAATATAAAATGGTGTCCCACATAACTTGCAGCCCCTGTCAAACTACAACACCACAACCCAACATACCTATTCTTTTTTAGTGACAAAGTGAACGTTCTGTGTTTCTATGGTAGGTAGTTAATTCCGAACATTTACTAAAATATCTATAATTAATGTGTAGATTGTCTTAAAATGTTCACATATAAAGGTTGGTATTTATATGTAAAGTAAGCCTTAAATACATTTGTGTAATTGACCAGTGTGGCATTAATTGCAGGATACTAACTTTTTTCCACGGGTTCTTTTTTTTTTTCAGAAGTGTCGTGGTCCATGGAAGCGATATCTGTACCCAATGTCCGTGTTTACTGACTGACCCATTCTTTCCATTTTCTTCTGGTTTTCGGTCTTCGATTAGTTGTTTCAATTGATCGCCCCATCGTTTTGGGGTTGGTTTTAGTTATCCCTGAAAAAATAATTTTTCTAGAGAACGTTCATCACTTTGCCTTATGTGGCCAAAGACTGTTAGTATTTTTTGTATATAAGGATTGATAGGTGTTGTGGTTGTTTGAATTCATTTAGAATTGATGGTTTGTTCTTCGTTCTGTCCATGAAGCACACAACATTCACCTCCGAGTCCACATTTCGCAACTGGCGATCTTCATTTGCTTTGATAATCCACGACTCTGCTCCATGTGTTAGCACAGACTACGGTTTTAAAGGTTCGCTTTTTTGTGTTGAATGTGATCTGCCTATTTTTTCATAATTTACTTGATCGTGGCGTTTTTGGCTGTTTCCAGCCTTCTTCTAATTTCCTGCCCACAGTGTTACTTATTTGTACCCCGAGATAGATAAAATCGTTAAATGTTTAACTGTTTCTGATGGCGCGTGTGGTCTATTGTTATCTACGATCATTATTTTCGTTTTGTCAGTATTAATGTGTAGGTCAGAAGCTTGGCTTTCTTCGTCAAGTTTTTCCATGAATTCTGCTAGTTCATCTTCAGAATTGGGTAGTAAAACGGCATCATCAGCAAATTTCAAATTATTTATTTTTCTTCCACCAATTATGACGCTGCGTTCCCAGTTTTATGATCTTCTTATTGTAAATTCTCTCGATGTATTGAAAAGAATCGAGAGTAGGATGCATCCCTGTCGAGCTCCTCATTTGGCTATGCATGACTTGAATACCTTATTTTCTACTTGAATGCTTACTTGTTTTCCGTTATATGTATAAGTTAGTGATTATCTGGACGAGGTGTGTAGGGACCCATATTTCGATTAGCATATCTTAAAGCTTTTCTATTGCATGCTGTCAAAAGGTTTGCGGTAGTCCGTAACGCTTACGTAGAGATGAATGTTATATTCTCTACTTCTTTCAATACTTTGTCTAAGTTTTAGGCTGTGTTGTCGTGTTGCTCTTCCCCTGTGAAATCCGGTTTGCTTTACAGCGATCTGCCAAGTCTGGTATATGTTTTCAGTCTATCGGGTATTATATTGAGTAGAAGTTTGCCTTGGCGATCATGGATTGCACCACGGTCCCTTAATCCTTCTAAGCTCTCCCATAAACTGCACCACCGTCCCTAATAACACCCCCATCGATTGCAGCACTCACCTTATCATTTGGAATTCCTAGCAGTTTTTCTTTTTGTAAATGTCAATGGCCTGTTAATTACCTACAATGGAGTAGGTTCTGTGAGCCTTCTTTGCACGTATGCCGGACAGGAGACTAACCTAACCCGTCGAACAGAGAAGAGAAGTCCCACTACAAGGTTTTCGATTGTCAGAGATATTTGTATGACAACCGGGACTGACGGTTTTACCTACCCTCCGAAGCAGGACCGGTTGCATATACCAATACCGTTTGACCGGCGTCCGCAGCGCTCCGCTATGCAACCGACCCCTCCCCCCCTCTAGCAGTTCATATCAGAGGGTTTAAAAATATGTTTGTGGAGTGAAATAGTCAGTCGTAAAAATGGAAGCCACCTGTGTTCAGTGAAACTTTCTGAGGTTTGTGGATGCTTTTAAATATTATCAAGCGCCCGAGTCAAAAAAAATGAAGACAATGGTAGAGGTGAAGTGTCAGAAGATGTCCAGCAAAGGCTTTTACTTTTAGTGAAGTCTTGCTTATTTTAAGGCACACAAAAACTTTTTAAACTGTGTAGTTGGTAATAATTCCAGGAGATACACCAGAAACTCATTATGAACAATCGGTGCAGTTCATGGGTGCTCTTACCGCTCGCTTCGACGTATCGAGGATTAGGGTACTTACAGTGGGCAGTCCATGTGCATCCTTTTGCTGGTATGGATAATAAGACCAACTAGCCGGTAGTTATCACATTTTTGTTTACTACCTTTCTGGGGGATAGGTACAAATATTAATTGTGTTCTATCCTCTGACCACAACGTTGTATGCCATACTCTCTGGGGTATCACATGTATTGATGTAGTGCCATTTGCGCCTAACGATTTTAACAACTTTTCTGGTTATCAAGTCCAGTCACTTTATTGTCTCTTAATTTCTTTATGTAGTTTTGTACTTCATGTTGCAATATGTCTGGTTCTTTCACCATATTTTGTTCATTTACCTCTTCGGATATGTTTTCTTCGTCTTTAAACAATTTTACTCAGTATACTCTCCAATCTTCTAAAATGTTTTTCAAATGGGTTATCTTTGTTCCTTCGTTCGTTTGGAGTGTCCAGCATTCTGATTGGAATTGCCTAGTAATTATTTTAATTTTTGTAAATAGATCTTTAGTATTATTCTAAGTGGAGTGATTTTATACGTATGCACATAATGTTTTTAGATATTCGTTTATGTTTCTTCGGCGAGCGCGCTGGATTTTGTGATTTAGCTGACTGCATGGTGCTTTTTTCGCTTTTGTGTTTAGTCCTTGCAGTTTTAGCGCGCTTCTTTCTTCCACTAATTTAAAGGCGTTGTCATACTAACCTACTAACTAACTTGATCTAAATACATATACATATGCTACCATATTTATCGTGGTTGATAAGGTACCAGTACATCATTAGGCAGTAATCCTGGATTCCATCTTTAGAAAATAATAATAGCAACAGCTGTTAACCCTAACCTTCTTATAGAATTTTTATTAAAGAATTTCTCAGCAGTGTTGGTATGTAACTGACATAACGGAAATTGATTTGTGTTAGAAATCCATGTTTACGAAAGTAAAATAAGCAACGTCATCCGGTTAAATTTATAAACAATTTTACATAATAATATTTAAAACTTGGAAGTTTATAACTATCGTAAAATCTGCGTGTTAGAGAAAACAAATAATTCTTCAATTATTATGTGCTGTGTAGCTGTGTAATTTTTAATGGAAATGATGGGATTGTACTTTAAATGCGTAAATATCAAGTCCAAGGGTGCTGTGTAATTTACCTTCAGTTTGCAGGAACCGCAATCCTACATGCAAAACAATTACGAAAGTGACTGTAATTCGCTAATTCGATATTAAAATTTATTTTCCCCAGCCGGGAGTTATTTAATATTCTCTTGGAGAAAACCCATAAGATATAACAAAAACTGTTGATGGATCCTGACCGTGTCTTCATGCGACACTTATTAGTTTCGGACGTTAAGAATGTTTCACTAAAACAAGCCCCAGGAGTGCTATTCGCGGAGCTGTAAATAAGTGCGACAAGAGCTATAACGCAAAATTATGGGTCCCTGCTCGGAACAATTGTAAAAATAATTACAGCCCCCATTTAAGTTTATAGCCGTGCTTTTTAAACTAATTTAGTCGACCCTCTCCCGAGCAGGCAAGGGAGCTTTTTGTTGTTTTGTTACTTGCAAAATTTACAACTTGTGTGGTCGGATTTTGCCACGCTGATTTCATGCCATTTTTTTATTATTTATACAGAATATTAGTTTTTATAATTGCTAGACAATTAATTCCAAATGATTTGATGAAGTGTAAAGTGAATACACTGGTTTTTATGCTACTGTTCGTGCTTTTTACGTACAAAATGTGCAAAGTTCTGCTAAAAATGTAAATTAATATATTAATAAACTAAATATGTACACATTATTAAATACTAACGATAAAAGCACGACATCATTTGCACATTGTTATTTAATTGATATTAAAAATGCATTTATAAAGTAATTAACAAAAATAATTATTGGGCTTTTTGTTGCCAGAAATCTTTCTGCTCTAATGTGTCTTGTGGATTTACAGTTCCAGTTAAAAGCTGGAGCTTGCAGAATGTTTTAAAATATTTATGAGACGTAAGTTCTGATCAGTTGTTAAGGTTGAACTTTTAACCTTTTTATGAGCACTTGTATTACGGAACATAACTTGGCTTTATTGTCTTTTACGACGTTCAAGATGTTATTGCTGGAAGTCAATAATTTTATACGTGCAATTTATGCTATCATGATAATACCAGCTTGCAATGGGTTTTTGCGGAAATCCAAGCAAATCATTCCCAAATTAAAGATCGCGGATGCTTAAATTTTCAGCTTCTATATATTAAATTCACATCCCCTCCACCTGTATCGATTTTCCTTACCTCGTGCACCGCGCTAAAGGAAATCGGACCTAAATGCAACCGTTCCCATACGGTGGTAATTCATATCCATTGCAACCCATTCAACCTCGCAGAAGAAACGTCCTACGAGATCATACTTGAAAACAATAAACATTTACGTGATTAGTTAGTCATATTTACAAAGTACATAATTTGCATTCATTAATTAATCAAGCTATAGTTAGTGAAATAATGATTTACGTTGGGCAATTACGTTTCTAGGTATTTAACAAGTAAACTATTTCTTTGGTTATGACCGTTGGATGAGGTCATTTAATTCGGGAAAAATTTCGCCATAAAAATGCTAAGCAATAACACACATCAGCAAGTATTGGAGGAATAGGAATAGAATTCAAATTAGTTTTAAAACTATTATTGACTGTCGTTCGCTGTTCAGGAAAATTATGTAAGAACAATTCCACCCCTTAATATAGTGAGTATTTTTCGAATTTTTGCTATTGAGCAAACATAACTTGAATTGTTTAAGGAAACGAATTAAGCAGTGGCCAAGATCACGAGGATCTTGACTCCTTGGAGTATCCAGACGAAACCCTTCTAGCATTTCCATTCCGTTCAAAGCAGAGGGCTAAGTCTATTATTCCAGTGGAGTTTCGGAAGCGCACTCCTGGAGTTGCCAGCGAATGTTGTCACAAACCGTGCTCCTTGTGGGAAATGTCCAGTTATTGCGGAGGACAGTAGGATGAAAGACACTGCAGAGCTATTTTTAACACTTTTGATAACACGTCCTTTAAAAGTTAACTGTTATAATAATCCACCTATGATGATACATTTTTAGACATGTTAAGGGTCAAAAATAAATGCATACCAGAGGAAACTCTTAATTTATAATTAAATAATAACGATTACAATTTGAAAAACCGAAGAGACCTTTTTAAAATATAATAGATGTCTCGAAATTCGCACTTATGATCTCCAAAACATTATAAAGTACCTTACGATAAGAAAAAAACGTTTTAATGCCATAATCATATTTGGTCCGTATTCCTAGACTGAGTCTTAAAAGGAAAACATTAGGAATAAAGTTAACTAACTCGGTTAAATTATAAAAGTAAAGATTAATAAGTATTGCTTATAGTGTAGCAAACCTTATACAGTTTGGCCAAGATAAGCACAGTACGCATGGGGATCTCGTACACGTTACGAAAGAAATGGATTTAGAATGCCCAGTCAGGTTATTAAAATTGCGCTTAATATTCAGTATAGACTAAAATTAAGGTAGTACACTTTCCACTACATGAAAAATTTAAAATTTGGTTGTACCACTTACATAAATTAGCCAGAGGACTGCATAAACATAATCATATATTCCATTAATGTAGGAGATTGTTATAGAAATCGGCAGAATGCACACATAAAAACAAGGTGTTCCCCCAAAAAGAAGGGACATATCGTAACAATGAAGCAATAGAATAATCTACAGAGTATTCCATCAAAGTAAACAGTGAAGAAGAAAGCGAAACTACAAAAATATCCCAAGTGTTCCAGATCCTCCATTTCTTGGCCTTTTTTCCGACTTCATACAGATTTAGTTGGATGAGTGTAAGCGTTACTGTTGTCCGTAGAGGTAGCCATAATAGAGTGCATGTTTGTGGAAAAATCTGCTGTGAAGAGCAGGTATAGCATTGGACTCCAAATACTCTCCTGGGGGATTCCTGATTTAATTGGATACAGTTCGGATGTTTCTTGCCCATATTTGACTTAAAAATACCTTTCTTCTAGGAATGATTTGAGGATGGTGTAGTAGGCATGCAATATTGATGTCTTGAATTTATACAAGAAGGGCGGGGATGGCTCAGTGGTAGAGAGCCAAGGTTTGGATGAAATAGCCCAAACGCTTCCCGGTTCGAATCTCCCCAGGTCGGAAATTTTTCTAATTCCCTGGGGGATCGGTACTGGGTCCCGGTCTCCATTTGCCATTGGGGATCAAATTATCAAATTAATGGCTCTCCTCGAATTATGGTCGCATTAGAGGAGTAAGAAGACCCTAAACAAAAACATTCACACACAACACGCCTCGACACTGCGCAAGCGGTACAAACGAGGATCATGATAAAGAAAGAAAGAATTTATACAAGAGGGCTGCTGAGCAGTACTACTTAACTTCCAGGGTTTGGCTGATAACGTCCACCTGTTCTATAGTAGAGTGACTCTTTTTGAACCCAAATTGGTGGTCCGGTATCAAGTTCATATCTTCTATAATTGGTTCTAATCTTTTAGCAAATAGTTTCTCTAGTAGTGTGCCCATGATGGGTTAGAGACTGATGGATCCGTAAGAGGAAATTTCGTTTTGTGGTTTGCCAGGTTTTCCTAATCTGGGTTCTATGTTGCCGTTAGCATAACTACGACTTTACGGGGGGTTCTTTGAGCAGTTGACCTGTGATGAGCTCGTAACCTGGGAACTTACTGGGATGGGATGATTCTTGATAATCACCTGGATTTCACTAGGCGTGAATGGGTTCGGAAATGGCGACATTTGGTAAGGTGCTTCTAGCGCTTCTTTTATTTCGCGATCTTCATCTGGGATTATTGACGATGGTAAAGATTGAAACACAGTTTGAAGATGGTTGGCGAATATCGCGGCCTTTTCTTTATTTGAACGTTGCCGTTGGCATTTTATGCTTTTGGTGACTTTCCGTAGTGCAAACCCGGAGTCAAATTTAGCATTTAGGTTTTGTAGATACTCTTGGAATGAGTCGTTTATTAGGTTCTTTATTAGTTCTTTCAGTTATGAGGAGGCTTGGTTATACCGTCTTTTATCTGGTGGATAATATATGGATTACCAAATTCGTCTCAACCTTTTTTTTTTTTCGTTATTTTTTGTGTTATTACCATTAGAACTATTGTTTTTATGAAACCAAACCCTACGCACTTTGGCAAGAAACTAATGGGCTGCACTCACAGGAATGCTATTCCCATACCATTGTCAAGTCATTGATTATACTGTACCATAAACGTCCTTATTGTATTTAATACAGATTATAAATAGAAATAAATAAGTACATAAAAAATGGTGTCGCAGAACAAAAAGCAATTTATCTGGACAACGAAATAGTGTCAGTTGTATAGCTCACACCAAGGCGTAACCTGTAGGTTAAGTTAATCTTATATATTTTTTGAAGCAACGGTTTGTTATTTTTATATTTTCTCTAGTTCTACATTTATTATAGGAGATCCGGTTGTTTGATGATATTTTTTTCCAGTAGTGTAATATGAAAGAAGGTTTTGTTTAATTCTTAAACATGTTGGAACATTAATCATGTTTACTCAACTCGAAGTAAAAGATATAACGCTAGTGAATTCAGTTGTTATAAAGTTTAAAATTTTCGTATTTTTGTAAAACGAAATTTTTTTCTTAAAAGGGATATTTCAGTAATTATTTCTATATAATTTCGACCAAAAAATTTGGATTGCACAAGATGTTCTATGTAAACTGCTTATGTGTAACCCCTTTTATAATTTGAATATCGAATAATTATGATAATATGTGAACATTTTAAAAGTATGAGTTTCATTAAGTTTTTACAGTAAAACGATAGCAGTAGACATAGCTCTGTACAACATTTTTACTTAAAACCACATCACGTGTATATAAATTCCGAAATTCTCGGCGTTATATCAAGCATTTTTTAGGGCGCGTACGGTTTTAATAATCACACGTGTTTTTAATTTCATTTACCTGAAAAATAAAATGAACAATAGCAAATTAATTTTTCTGTGTAATTGTGTATGTCTGTTGTACGTGTCGTTGATAACAATCTTTAATTACAAAATATTATTTCTCCGCGCTCGTTTGTTGTATAATGGTTTAGTTTTTCCACCACACAAAGCAATTTAACCTGTTATTTTAATTATTAGAGCTGCTACTTGCATGGCGCGTTTACCTTTTTGCTTTTGTAATTCTCGTCTTTATTTATGGCGAGGTTTTAATTTTTTTTATGTTTTGTTTAGCCTGACTGATTCGCGTGTTGCATTGTTTCGCTGGAAATGTTTAATCTTTCTGTAATTACACCACCCACATTATAAATTAATTAATTAACGTTGGTTGCCAGTAAATATTAATTATTTGAGTTTCGGTAATTAACAATTGTAAATTATTAAACTCACTGCGCCTAACACTTAATTATTTTAAACTTTAAAATCTAAACGTTCTTCTGTAATATTTATGGGTGTCTAATGTAAATATTTCACGAGATTACTTTGTTATTTATTTACTTATTTATTTATTAACATAGACACAAGACCTTTTTACGGTAGGTTAAAGGTTATACAACTTTGGCTGTGCTAAATGCCTTTTTGCATATAAATACAATATAAATAGATATTATCATTTAGTTTTTAACATTGGGTATGTTCTAAAAATATATAACTGCTTAAATATGGTCGAGGTTGCAGGCTAAGGTGCCCGAAAAGCTGACTGTAAACTTAAACATTGTAGTTTTACAATTTAAGTCAGTTGATCGGTAAGGTGACCGAGAATTGAATTTATAATTTTGACATTGTTATTTAATAAGTGTTTGCACTTTCTATGTTTCGGTGGCCGGGTTAAGCTATATGTTCTTGATACATAAGTTACGGCAGAGTTTTGATAATACAAACTAATTAGGAATTGCATTCGTAGCAAGACAGCACGAACATAGAGTATTTATTATATGTCTGCAACAACAATGCTGTATTTTACTAGAAAAATTATTTTAGCATGTGACTTGAAATTTTTTTAATGTGGTGGTAGCTTACTTGGCAGTGCGCTCGCTTTCTGGGCCAATCGTCGATTATGGTTTGGGTCCGACTTTTCGCTGCTCTTGTGCTGCAACCTACTATAGATGCTTCCGCAATCCGGTTATCAACCGTGAGATCTTTTGCTGAAAACCTTCTCTGGAATTTCGAACGTCCGGATTTGACGTCAAACTGTAGGTCCCCTGTGTTTTTATCTTGGCGCTTAGGAGGAATACGTGGCAAAAAAGCTGGTGCCTAGCAGTGGGACAAAAGGCGGTTGATGATGCTCATATGTTTTGAATTAGTTAACTTATTGCAATGCGACTTTTGTGTTAGAGGAAAACTATAAACGTACAGAATTATTTAAAAACTTGGAGTTTGTTCCGATTGTTTACATTAATGAAGATTCTCGTTGCTGGTAGTACGAATTATCTAGGCTGTACTGAATTTACTTCAATGTAAGATTAGTTGCATAATCACTTAATTAAATAATGTTGACTAAACAAACTGCGCTATATTAAAAAAATCCCGATAGTTTTTTCCTATCGATATCCCAATATATCAAATAATTTTAAAAATTGTTTCCGTAATTAATATTACAATAACATTTGCAGAGGGATAGATACGTATCGTACTTTCAAGAATACGAAAACCGCGTTAAAAACCAATAAGAAACAAACAAATTCAAAAATTATAGATTAATAAACTGTACACCTAAATCTTCTTTTCATGATCTTCTTCTTCGAGTGCTTTATCTCTTACAAGACGTAGCGGCCTTCTCTCCTATGCCTGTGTAGCACGTTTAAAGTGCCACAGATATAGAGGACCTACAGCTTAACGTGGGCTCCAAACCAGGGGATGTGCGATCACTTCTACTCCAGAAAAGATTTACTAGGCAGAATACCTCACTGGTTTGCCATTGCCTTGCGAGAAAGTACGCCCGTTAAAAATGCGATGTTCTGGTAATGGAAACTGAACCCAGGACCATCAGGGGCGAAGTCTAACGCGCTAACCTCTCGCCCACGGCCGCCTCTTCTTTTCATGATGAGTCTAACCAATTGTTGTAATTTTATTGATAAGGGAATCTGTGGACAAAACTTTTTATGGGGAAATACTTTAGGAGTACATGAAGCTCCTCCCCGCCACTGTATATGGAGCCAAGCTTTGCGCCTTTGTCTTCAGTAGCTTTGTTATTGTCTAACCATTTCGGGGCGAGTATATTTCTAAGGGCGGTCCACACTTTGGTACAGTCAGATTTTTTCTTAGGTATCAAACGTCAAAGTAGCAATTTTTAATTGTTTTTCTTAATTTTTTTTTCCTAAAAAAATCTGTACGTTGTTTGTAATATCATCCTTATGTTTCATATCCACCATTTTGAAGATTTTGACTTGAGATATGCGTTAGTTTATAGCCCCGAAAACGTAATACTTGTTTCAATATTTTTGCAGCTCACATTTTTATTTGAATAAAATAATATAGAGGGTTTCCATAAAAGAATGCCGGTATTTTAAACATATTTATTCCATTGAAATTGTAACAAAAGAATAATAACAAAAATAGTGTTTCATAGCCTAAGGTCTATAGTTTTTACTATGGATTTGTAAGTTCGACATAGTCCAACCTGTAAATCAATTCTTCCCATTGTTCTGCAACATATCGTGAGCAATTGATTCTATATCAGTTCTGATTTTATTACATAAATCTGCTAGTCCTCACGTAAAAAATTCAAAGGAGTTAAACCTGCAGAATAAGGAGGCCAAGGAAGCGGTCCTCCTTTTTATAACCACCTTTCCGGAAAATTATTGTCTAAGCTCTCTCGTAAAATTATTCCTGTACCGGTTTCTTTAAATTGACTATTTCAGCTATTGTAAATAAAAATACTCAAACTCACGTCTCCAGAAAGAAAATTTTTGAATGAAACATTAAGACAATTTGAATTATATGATGATAAAAAAATTATCTGCTACATACTCACCTTTGAAATACCGGCATTATTTTATGTTGTTTCAGCGAAGTTATATACTTTTACTGGCGAATACAATGGTTTTATCCTAAACAAATGAATATTTCGTTGTTTTAAATCGATCTTCAACTGTTTTTTAGATAGTTCGCCCTGTATTATATAATATTTTTTATTTCTCCGTTGAATCATACCCAAACAAATCGCAGATAACCAAGTTATTAAGCAATTTTATTTATATCTCGGCTTTTATTGATGTTTTTTGACATGTCTTAAACCAGTATTACTTTAACAGCAGAGCGTTGTATACAAAATATACGAAATCACTTCGAACGTTGTATGTAAGTATGTACAAAGATTTTTAGAATTATTCTAATTCTAATTTTACTATTTTACCAGTGCCTGCAGTATTACTACGTAATTAATTGTGTAAAGTATTCTTTTCGTCCGAATTTCAGGTATTATTATCACTTTCGCGAAGAACGAGCCGGCCACATATGATTGCATAAGAAAAACATCGTTTATAGTAATCATGACTTCGGTTTATGTAATCAATTTTTTCTTTTTTTTTTTTTGTTTCGTCCACGAGTAATAACCTTTTTACATCCATTTTTTTGTTTGTATTTTTAAGCTTGAGTGGTACCGGGCCTCTCTATTTCTCTCTCGTAAGTTAACAGCGTGCAGGCTGGTTGGCAGCAACTAACTGTCTTCTATTAGCTCTCTGGAATGGTTGACTTAATAAAGATCTTAGCATAAAAGAAAAAATTAACAGTTTAGAACAGATGATAAGTTGCCGAAAACCGAAACCAGTTTTGTGCAAAATTAGGCGTTGAAACAGAAGACGTTGTAAAGAAAAATGACAACTTAAACGCAAAAAGAATCACACCGGGAAAGACGGTCAAGTAGAATCTGTATTGAAACTCTGGTTCCCTAATGTCCTTAATCATGATGGCCTATTTATCCGCCAGAATATGAAACACTGGGAAGAAATGAAAAAGGAAAAGAACATTTGTTGCAAGGGAAGGATGATCTAACCGTTTATTATTATCAATCGGTTATTGTTACCAAAAACCGCGAGTCCGGATGTGATCACATTAAACGGCTTCCGCTATACTTTTATAAGGAGAATACTTGGATGAATGTAAAAATTTATAAATATACAACGTTTTATATAGAAAAAAGTTGTAAATTTTTACTTGACAACGAACCATTGCTTTTTTTTTCATTAGACTGTTTTATTCGCCAATAAAAATATTAAGATTTTGCTATTTCAACCAAGTCCATATTTATTCAAATAATAAATTTAACTGCAAAAATATATAGGCGGATTTTGCAGTTTTCAGACGATTGGACTAAAATAACAAACGTATAATTAAAGCGAAAATAGTCATAATAGATGAAACTAATTACGGAGCATATAGCCAACCTCTTGGAGCTTCATTTAAGTCAAATAGATGCGTTCATTTTAAAAATAGATAATTAACCATCCCTTCTTTGGCATTTGACGTCTAATCAAACATCTAACTGCGCCAGGTGGTAGACTCTAATGGTGTGTAGTATTATCCTGATAACAAAGCCACTAAAAATGGCTTATATTATAGCCCGAATCATAAATCGAAAGGTGTCCAAGTTACAGAAAGTGTATGACGGATTATATAGCTCTTCATCATTTTCATTTAGAGCTGGAATCCCTTTTCATTTTTGTATGTTAAGTCGGGCGAAACGTTGATTTAAGCAAATAAGAGACGAATCCGGGTTCCAGATTTAAAAATAAATGTTTGTTGAAACAAACTCGTCCGCTTCTGCCGCAGTATAAATTAATCTTAATTTGCGAGATAAATTTGGCGTCGAGGTTAATGAATTAATTCACAAAGAGCCACTGAGCCTGCGGTTTTCGTATGCAGCATTCGTGTAGCGCTTTCCTCTCTCCCACATAAAACCGAAATAACGCAGCGTAATCTTGTACAAGAACGGGCTTTCAAATCAAATTAATCCGGTGGGGCTTAGTCGAGTGACAGATCGTAATGTTCTCTTTCCGCGCTTAGCCCGGGGCGGCGCCCTTACACGTGAGATCGCACCCTGGGATCTCGATTACAACATTAACATTAGGACCTTGTCTCGCTTTACAGCCGTGGGGGCGCTCTAGCCCTCTCGTGTGTGATTGTCTCGCTCGCTCTTCCCTAGGGGCTTCCCCTTTTGCCTAACCGAAGCGCGCCAATATTTCAATTTCAACGTGATTTTTAGTTCGACAGCACTGCGCGTGGAAAATCATGGTCGAGGGTAGTGCGATGGTAGCAAAGGAATTTACGAGTACGTAACTGACATTCTCGACTCCTGCTGTTGCGAAAGCATGGTGTCTTGTTTCTCCCCCAAACCGCAGCTCAACCACAAGGCTTCGCAAGTTTCGATCGGAACCGCAGCTAGTGTTGTGTGCTGCGGTTTGGGGTGAATTTGGCGTTTATTGTACATTTGGCGGAAATGATGTTTGCGATCATCCCCTCTAATTAGTTTTAAATGCTAAAGAGCGACTTTTCCTATCCCCAGTTAGTTCATGTACGAAAGGGGGTTCCGAAGTTGGGTTATTGGGAATGCTGATTTTCTTAAGTTTGAAATTGTTATCTAAGTTAATTTTGCTAGTAAATAGAAATCAAAGCATAAATAGAACCGGAAATTGATGCAGTTTATGATAGATGTATAGATATAGAGTGGACTCTCTCTTGAGCGGACACCGTTCGTCGTCGACTATTTGTTCGCCTATTGGAGGTGTCCGGTCTAGGGAGAAGGTGGCGAAAAATGAATGCAAAAATTGAAAATGAACTTTTATTTGGAATATTTAAAAAATTTCAACGAATTAACATTTAATGACAAAAAATATATGCAAATAAAAAATATATGAAAATTAATTCTGTGTACGACAGAACTCTAGAATTGTAGTTTGCCTTTTTTGCGCTTCATATAATTTGTAGTCTTTTTCCAAATGTATTTCCACAGAGCTCAATATTTCGTACGCTTGCAAATCATTATTATTAATGGAAAATTGCTTTCAACTTCGCACTGCACTAACAGCATCATTGAATGTTGTTATCATATAGCACTCCACTGTGTCAGTTTCTGCAACATCAAAATTTTCTTCATCCGATGAACCATTATCTTCTTCTACATTACCAGCCGGAAAATTATCAATTCTTTCGTCTTCCAAAACCAAGTTCTCATCAATGTTCACAAAGTCGTTAAATGTAGTGTTTTCGACTTCCATTTGATTCATCACTGTATTCATTTCTGCGATTACTGACATTGGCAAATCATCTTTAGGATCAAAATCATAATTTTCTTCTCCTATCTGAGTTTCAACTCCTGCTTTCCCAAAGCAGTTCGTAATTGTAATTGGAGAGACCTTCTCCCAAGCATTTTTTATAAAATAAAAAACATCAAGCAAATCGATAGACTTGATTAACTCATTTTCATTGGAAACCGTTTCCATTTTGGTTAAAATATGTCTTACTATTATTGATCGATAAAATGTCTTTGAAATTCTTGATGATTCCTTGATCAAGCGGTTGGAAGAAAGCAGTTGTATTTGGTGGCAAAAATACCAACCGTACGTTTGCAAGTCTAAGGTCTTTTAGATGGCAAGCAGCGTTGTCCAGAAATAATAGAATTTTCCTTTTCTGTAAGCCGACTTTCCTAGCAAAGTCCGTCAGCCATTCGTTCATTATTACACTCGTCATCCAGGACTTGCTATTGGAAAACCAAAGAACGGGCAAATTAATCTTTTTAAACGCTCGAGACTGCGCAGATTTTCCGATAACTACAAGTTTTTCTTTCTCTCCGGCCCAGCTAATACAATGCAAAATTGTAAGTCACTCTTTCGACATTTTCCCCCTGTTTTTCAATTTATATTGAAAACCAAACAGTTTTGAGAATCTCAGTTCCCGAGTTTCTGAACATTATTCTCATTTAATTGAATCTTTAATTGTTATCTTTTAGAATTACCGTATGGCGCTTTTTTTTGAACACCCTGTATATTTTCCCCATTGATTGGCAGGTATCTGGGATTTCTATGTACAAGACATTTATGTTATCTATAGCCCAACAAAAAAAAAGAATGAAAATTATTATTTGTATAATAAAACGAGAGGTCTTGTATTTGCATATACTTTAAAATTGTTATATGTATTTTAATAATAATAAGAGGCAATTTCAACAAGTATTTATTTTTATTTGGAAATTTCAACAAGTATTTATTATTATTTGGAAATTTCAACAAGTAGTTACATATTTTTATTTTTGCTTGATAAGTATTTCGACGTACAATATGCCATTGTCAGAA
>JABXWE010012652.1:0-21651 GCA_014611495.1 Limonius californicus
GAAATCATAATTATATCTAAGTATTATAAACCAATATTGAGCAGCAATAGGCGGACGTTAAATGAACAAACAAGCTCCACTGGCAACATTGCCAGCTTTCAAAAAACATAACCTCCATCAAGAAAAACTAGCATAACCCAACTTAATTAAGTGACAAATTTCAATGATACCACACTTTCCCCTAGATTTCCATAGCCTGTTGGATGGCAAATCAATCGTGAATAGATTATAAGACGCCTTTATTTTGACTCGTTACCATGGCAACTAGAAAAATTTCCGGAAATTTTTTCGAGACGAGGTTACTTGTAAAAAATATATTTCTACCACTTTTAGTGACCTAAAATTGGCAAAGGACGATAGAACTACTACCCATCTGAGTTTTAGCATTTGGTGTAACTAAACTTGGTAATTTTTTTTTATTTAACGAAATATTGTGGATATACCTACATTTTGAATTTCATTACTATTACTTCATGTTGAACTATTTTTCTTGGCAAATCTCTGATGGTATCGAATAATAAGCAAAATAATGCTGCAACAAATTTAATTATTACTATAGGTATTATTAATATTAAAAACACAATTATTATAAATGATTGTGGGCTGGCTTGAATTCGTGGTTTGGATCTGGGTACCTTCTGTTTTATTTTCTGTTTGCGTTGTGCTCTGATCATGATTAAACTTGCTAGTAGTTGGTAAAATTCTCCTCATGGCTTCAATCATCTCACGATGATGTTTAACGTCCAATTGTAAGTAAGGTTTGATTGATTGGCTATTACTGTGTCCGGCAATTTTAATGAGCTGCTGTTCACCGCCTCCCTCTTTGGCCAAATTCGAAACGGCTGTTGCGCTTGCCGAATGGTTGGTTTATTAGTGTCAATTCCTATATCAGAGGCTGCTGATTTAAACCATGAAGATAGAATGTTCTTACCAATTGGACTGTTCTTATACCATCCTTTCGAATTGGGTTGACTCCAGTATGGATTTGAACAATCTGTCGGTCTTAATAAGATTTCCCCTTTTTTCAATCAACTTCTTAAATAAGCGAACGGGACACATCTGTGGATTGCCGAAATTTCTAATCAACCATTAACTATCTGGCAATTTTTTGGAACCACCTTGTGCAGTTTTAGAGAAAATTGGATTATACTGTATCTGACCTGTTGGGTTTCCCAAATTATCAGTTTCTTCTTTGAAATATTGGATACTGACAGAATATTCCTCCCTTCCTCTCGATGCCAGCTCATGTGAAAATATATGACAAAATTTACGCTGCAAGCCATCTGGATTATCTTCATCCCAGATTTCAATAATTTTTTTATATTCGTTACTGGTTAAAGCTGAGGCACTCACTTTTCTTTTTAATGGGTTGCTCTGTAGTTTTTTGCGCTTAGCATCCCGAGCAGCTCTGGCGGTCATAAATTCCACATCAGAAAACGGATTAAATTTTATTTTGTATTTTTCGTAATAAATTTTTTGTAATTGCTTAGCAGTAGAGTTCCACATAACTTTAACAACACTTTCCTTATAATATTCAAAATTTTTCTTTTTCATATTAAACGCGTAGTTATGTGTATCTATTAGCCAGCTGTAAGACACTCATGAATATTATGCGGCTTTTCGTTGCAAAATTCAACAAATTGTTTCTATACACTTGCTTTTGATTTTCTAGTGTTATCTGGTATTAGGTTTTGAATTTTTTGTCTAATAACTTGTTGATTTTCTTTACCAAATCGCAACATTTCAGTATACTCTTATTAAACTCAACGTACATACGCTTCAAACTAGTAATTGACATCTACTGTGACAGAACCGTTTAAACAAAAATGACAAATAAATATATGTCAACAACAACAATACCTTGGCCGACTTCGCAACCAGTGAAATTAATTTAAAATGTCAGGTTTGATTTATGTGTGAATTTTTCTTACCGAATACCATACAAGCTTAAATTATTTCCGGAATTTTTTTTTTCGGGATAATTTTCAAAATATTCGTGACCTCAAAAAAATTTTCGGAAATAATTTAAGCCCTTGTGATATTATAAGTCAAAAAATCTCGTTGACCCGAAAAAATCACGTTACTAAACATTTTCCATAAGACATGGAAACCATTGTTAAATAATTGCTACTTTGTCAGACGTTTATAATAAGATCTGTGTTAAATTGAATTGTGAATTTTTCTTAACAAATCAGTGACGGTGAGACGGTGACAGTGGCCGGTGTAAATGTTTCTAATAAATAAATATTGTACATTTTCTCGTATTTGTCTGCACCTGTCTAGTTTTTAAACGTTGACGTTTTTATAGTATTGGAGAAATTAGTTTCTAAATATTCCTTATTTACTCCGCGCCGGAGAAATGCTTTCGGAATTATGCATTTTGGGTACATGCGAACTTCGGACCTTTTCGTCGCCGAAGTCCGATAATTGTGGTTCTTTCGATAAATATCCGTCGGTGGCGCCACATTCTAAACATTAAACTTATGGACAGAAGGGTGCAGGGCGTTGAAGTCATTGGTGGGGCAACAGTTACACTTTTTAACATTGGCTTGCGTATCTTCTTAAACTTCTCAATCAACTGTGTAAGTGTGCTAAAATGTATAGAGAGAAAAAAATTAAATAACCTTGACACAGTAATGGTATCGGAGACTATTGCATTCAGGATTATAAATACTACAATATTGTTAATTTAAACAAATTTGTATCTTTCAAATAAAAACGTTAGCTGTTGTGGTGTTTCCATGAACAGAGTATATGTCTTTTAAAGTAATTTCTGTAAAATAAATACAAGACAAATGTAAAATAGTTAAAGATTCGGGATGATATGCTGTAAATGCATCTGTTTGGACTCTGTTTGTGCCACTTTCAACCACACAAGAGTTGTGGTGCCAAAAGTAAAAACTTAAGACAGGAGGACCCAAACTTTAACAATAATTTTTTTCTAGCTGTATGTAGAAGATGCTTTAGGGGACCGTATTTGGATCGATAATCCATATTGTAAACCATTTGTGGACAATATAATAACAGCTTTTAATACAAAACAACCACCTAAAGTTCTCTTGACTTCTGAAACTTGGTTGTCCACTGGAAGAGACACTTCAAGTCCGGTTACTGTTAATTTAATTGAAGATGATGAAGGTATTGTAACTGAAATTGCGTTTTTACATCAATTTTCATTGATTTTATTTTTTAACCTGCTTCGATGTAGTTCATATGGAATTAATAAGCAATTATAATATTGCTAATAATTGCAAAATAAAATTTAGTTATTTTTGCTAATAATATTTCTTTATTTTCAGCTTTTAATGAGCAGAAAGTGCTGGTTGATAACTGGAAGGTAAAAGTATTTCCTAGATATGCTCAGGTACAAGAGATGGTAGAAAAAATATCTTTAGAAGCTATTCAAGAACAAATTGCAAGGCGGCAACAACCTGAGGCGATCACAAAAAACTTCGTACGTTTTTTAAGTACTGCTTGTGGTCTAGTGGAAATTCGTATGCTGGCAGTATCACGACTTGAAAATTGGCTTCACAATCACAAGTTGATGAAGTCTGCTCAGGAATTATTGGCTTACGTGTGTTACAACTGTTCCGCCAGAACTCAGAGGGATATAGAAGTGGTCGCACAGTTAAGCAAACTCAGGTTAAAGAGTAAACCACTTGTTAATATATTCAACAACTGCTTGAAGGAAATGGTTGTATGTTTCCCTGAAAATTTGTATCCACTGTTGAAATACACTATTTATAATGAGTTATCGAACGCTCGCAATACTAATAATTTAGTAGTTGTTGGGGCTATGTTTCAAGTTACTCCAGAAGCTAGTTCTGATGCCTTTGCAGACATTTGCTTGGTAAGTTAACAATAAATCTCTTTCTCTCTTCTGATTTCATGGCTACTGCTTTCTGGTTAATAATAAGTAATATAATAATAATGTTGTGGCCACATGTTAAATTTTTAAATAACTTATCTACATTGTGAGTATATTATCAGTGCAGTATAAGAGTTGCCTACAAAGTTAATATACTTATTTGTTGCTTGCAAAGTAGTGATGAGATTTATCCATTCACTATTCGTTTCATACATAAACTCGCCCAACATATCTGGAAAAACATGAAATTATATTGTTATTACTTTTTAAAATGGACACTAAACTATTCTTCTGAATCAAACAATAAATTACACCATTTCTGTTTACCATCACAATATATGTTAGTTAGCTTCTATGTTACTAATAAGTTTTTTTGTTAGATAATATTTATTATCTACAAACATATTGAATTGCCAAAACAGAATGAATTGGTTCAATTAATTGAACTTTCCATTAAACAAAATTATTTTAACTTTAATGATAACTTACAGGTACAGAAAGATTATTTGCCAATGGAAAGTCTTACTTTACCACTTTTGGCTAATATATTTCTGAAACATTTAGAAGATCGAATTCTTGAATCAAATCAATATGAAAACTACCATTTGATTCCATAATGTTCATGTTATTAGAGCATGTTTTAATAATTCTTAAATTTTATTAAAACTTGTTGATGTTATTGAAATTACAGTACAGTCCAATCTTTTTCAGTTGAAAATATTGTATGTTTTCAAGTTTTTTAAGAAAAGGGAAAACATGAAGTAAATAGAACACGTTCTTACTACATATTTTACATGAATTATAAAGTAATTTATATTTTATCTGTTCAGAATTTTCTACAAAACGTATTCACAAAATTTTGTACAAAATTCAGCAAAACATGTATGAGACGACCAAAATTTTATGAGAAATTCTGTCTGTGAGCAGGCGCAAACAAATCAAAATTACGTTGCCATCTATAAGAAAATTGTCAAAATAATCATCTGACTGTGGATAATGTAGAATTCTATGAAGGTATGGTAGTAATTAGTAATTATTTATTATTGTTTACATAACCACGAAAAAACCAGGCAAACGAAATAGGAGAAAGTGCGGTTAGTGTCGGTGGCGACGGCATAAACACATGTTAAAACATATACCGCTCTCCACTCTGTGATTATTCATTAACACTATAAATTGCTTGTGTGTGCATCGAAACGACGCAGATCTTAACAAAATTCTGTAGATTTTAGATCACTATTCTACAGAATTTTGTACAAAATTCTGTGTTCATCAATGATCATAGAAGCCAAAAAGATAAATGTTTTATCACGCGTTTAGCCCAGGGGTCTCCAAACTTTTTAGCCTAAGGGCCACACTGACTCCTCCGCTAAATCCCAGGAACCAAGACCTAGCTAGCTCATCATACCAACTTACTGTAGTTTTGAATCACGCGCAAATTTTCGTACTGGGATTAGCCGGAGAGCGAGATATCTATGGTGCAGGGCGCGAGAGTGGACTCCGCTCCGTTCGCAATTTCGGTTGGTACTTACGAGCAACTGTCAAGGACATTGTGGAGAGCGGCGGAATTACGCAAAAATGTCAATTATGCTTGGTTAGTCGAAGTATACAACGCCATCTTGTAGCGAGTACCAGAGCTAGAGCATGTTCTGGAAAAGTTCTGCTGCATGATCGCTTGTCTGGAAGATTCGAGTACTTTCGAGAGTTTTCGAATATGTTCTACGCAACGAGGACGCGTGATACAAATACGGGAGACAACCGAGAGTTGGACAGTTCCAAAGTTTGAATTCGGGGCGACAAGTGCGATCTGAAAAGCGAAATATAGTGCGTCTAGTGCGATCTGAAAAGCGAAATATAGTGCGTCTAGTGCGATCTGAAAAGCGAAATATAGTGCGTCTAGTGCGATCTGAAAAGCGAAATATAGTGCGTCTAGTGCGTTTTGTGACTATAGTTTCTTAGTGAAAATACAGTGTGTTTAATTGTGAGTGTTTAATTTAATTAAGTGTCTTAATACTATTAATTGGCATTATTCTGATTTGAAGTTTCGTCCCTTTTGTGTGGATTTGTATAAATATGAAAAAGAAACGAAAGATAGATTGTAATGATTGCCGTGCCTAAAAGACGGAAACCCTTTATACATATTTAGTTATTCTCAAGCTTATAGGAATTTTTAATATTTCGAAGTTCGTTCAGGTCAAGACGACGCAGTGCGGTTTTGAGTTTCAAAAGTTGGGGGGAAGAGATTCTAAAAGACAGTTTTCCGTAATTAGGTCAGTGGGTTGAGTATTGTGAGTATTACCGGAAGTATATTGTGAATAGTGAGCTATTTCTGTAATTCGCTTTGTGATTGGAAATTCATTTTCCGCTTTGAGAGTCATTTCACACAGGAGTTTTTCCCATAGTTGTAGGTAAACAAATCTCCAGGAATTTATTTCCAATATAAAATTTACTCCGGTAAAGAAGATTTTGTTTGATGTTATGCCAGAGTCCATCAACTGGTGAGTTGGTTATGACCTGAAAATTGTTGTCTTGTCTTAATTTCCAGAACCTTAATTCTAATCTCCGATAAATTTAATTAGGCAAAATTCGTACGGCTGGACTTCCGAAATTAACGCGAGCATTAGAAAAACTACATTCATACATATGGTGCAAATTGATACGCCATCCTAGTCGAGTAACCTTGGGAAGGTTTTTTCCGAACCGAGTGGACGCCTGGGACTGTAGATAGGGAATCTGGTGTACGGTCGAGCTGATTGCCGCCACATCTCGAACAAGGGAAGTGCATTTAAATTGTACATTGTAAAATTTGTATAACCTTGCGGTGTTGTTAACGATTTCATTATCGTTATTTAAGAAATAATTTAGTAATTGATTTGGGGGCATAGAATTGTGTCATTGGGGTGTTAATGGGGAATATGTGTACCTATGAAATATTTCATTTATTAGGGGGAACAATTTTACGTAAAACATATATACAGGGTACTCCAATAGTGGGTTGATATTGCGTGTGTAAGAGTTCACAGCTTAAAAATAGTTTTTGATCGTTCTGATCACGCATTAATTCGTCACACGGAGGCCTCCCAAGTTACGGAATGCGCTAAAAATCTCTAGTATATAGTTATGTAGCGCAATAAAAGCTTGGAAAATTGTTTGAGTGTCGCCCATTTAAGTTTGGTTATATTCCGTTCTAGTAACGTAAAATTGGGACTACTAATTTATTTTAAATCCTTGTTCTTGCATAGAAATATTAGAACTGTGATTGGGTTTTGTTGTTTTATTAAGTAAACGGAGATTTGGTTGCAACTTGTCTTTTATTTTTCGACGAATTATTTGGATTTAAGTCTACGTAAAGGACAGATAGGAAGATATAAAGGTAGGTGACTATCTATCTTGGGGTCCGACTTCTCATTTACCACCTCGGACGATGCTAGAAAATTGTAACTCGGTGGCGCCTATTAATTAATTAATTGTTTTGAACCTACGTCTTCGATTGGGTTTCCGGGATACTAGCATCTGTCATCTTGTTAATTTTCTACCTAAGCAGTGGCGGAGTTGCGAGGTTGTTTTTGTAATTAAACCAATGTTTGTATATAGTAAAGATTAAAGGCCTGACAACATAGTGAGTGCAGAACATTTAAAGAGCAATGGGGATATCAATATTTCGTGATTGAGTCAAGTAATAAGACAATGCGTATAATTTGTAATGAAACACTATCAGTCCCCAAAGAATTCAAAGATAAAACGTCATTATGAGACTAAACATTCAATGCGGGTTGAAATCTCAACAGTTGTTGTTTAAGAAAGAAAATGCTGAACAAGAAGCAGCAACTCGTGCTAGTTTCCGCGTGGCTCATTCAATAGTGAAACATGGGAAACCATTTACTGACGGCGAGTTAATTAAGGATTGCATGATTGCAGCAGCAGCAGAAATATGTCCAGAAAAAGCTAATTTATTTAAAAACATCAGTTTGTCAGCAAACTCTGTGGCTCAAAGAGTAGATGATATTGCAGAAAATATATTAACTCAATTGTCTGACAAAAATCGACATTTAGAGTGGTTCTCTTTGGCCCTGGATGAGCCAACAGATGTTTCAGATCTGCTCATGTGTTAATTTTTATTGGACGGATAGATAAAAATTATGAAATGTATGAAGAGCTTCTTGACGTTCATAGCATTCACGGCATGACCACTCGAGAAGATGTTTGTAAAGGAGTTGAAAATGCTGTTCAGAAAAACAATCTTCAATGGAAAAACTTGAAGTGTATCGCTACTGATGGTGGCAAAAACTTGCGTGGAAAAATGAAAGGTGTCGTTGCCCTTGTATCAAAGGCTGTAGAAAATCACGGTAGTTCAAAACCATTAATCGTACATTGTATCATTCATCAACAGTCTGTGCGGAAAATGCTTGGATATGTCGGAAGTTTTAAAGCCAGTCATGCCAGCTGTCAATTATATCAGATCACATGCGCTCAATCATCGTCAATTCCGCGAGTTTATTGAAGAGATTGGAGAAAATGACTTACCATATTTTACTGCAGTACGCTGGCTTAGCTGCGGAAAAGTTCTAACGCGATTTTTTGAGCTCCGAGCAATAATCGAAATTTTCTTGAATGACAGGAATCATCCTTTGGCTGAGTTACAAAACAGTGAGTGATTATGGAAGTTATCATTTTATACAGATTTAACTAAACATATGAATCACCTTAATTTAAAATTACAAGGAGAAAACCAGCTTCTGCCTGATTTATACAACTCATATTAAGTCCTTTCGGCAAAAAATTGTTTTGTTTCAATTGAACAAAAAATGTTTCAAGCATTTGAATACATGTCAAACATTCAGTCAGCAAACTGAGACTCTAATTCCGGTAGATTTCGCAATTGAAGCTTGGGTGCTTTAAAAATAAATTTTGCGTTTCGTTTTTCAGATTTTGATGCAATTAAAACGATATCAAGATTTTTCATAATCATTTTAACGCCGATATAGAAATCCTTGCCCCAGAACTTCAAATGGAAATGATTAATTTGCATTGTAGCGATATTTTTAAAGACAAATCTTTAAAGTCATCATTGCTGGAATTTTATAAGAATCTTCCACTCACACAGTTTGATCAGTTGCATAAATTTGCTCGTGGCTTTTTTCCGCTTTCGGCGCTACTTATCTGTGTGAAAAAATATTCTCCAAAATGAAATATACAGAAAATATTTACAGATCCAAATTATCTGACGAGCATTTGAAGTCGCTGCTGATAATGTCCACTAGTAAACTTGATCCACAAGTGCAAACAATTGTCAGTGGAAAGTTAAAGTTACATAAATCTCATTAATCATAATTATAATGTTTAATTTCATTATGTGAATTACCTATGTATGTCACTTATTGTAACTTTTTAGGATAAATCTCGTATCATTCATTACAGTTAAAAATGTTCAATTTCATTACGTATGTCAGTTATTGTGTTTCTTAATTGGTCGTTAAATAAAAACATCTGATTATTATTTTGTATGATTTACTTACATAGTAAATTTTACAATGTAATCAAAATAAATTATGGCGGCCCGGATACCGGGCATGTCCGGCCCGCAGTAGCGGGCCGGATTGGTGGTGCTCGCGATCCGATATTGGCCGGCGGGCCGTAGTGTGGAGACCCCTAATTTAGGCCACGATGGCGACACTACAGCTGCCTACACTTAATATAATTTGTAAAAACACCAAAAAACGTACCCTAAAACACAGAAAAATAATACAAGACGCCAACAAATTAACAAGATTCGTGATTATGCAAACAATTATCATGAAACTGTGATAGAATTCTACATTATCCACAGTAGTCACATGATTATTTTGACAGTTTTCTCATAGATGCCAACGTAATTTTGACGTATTTGCGCATACTAATCTACAGAATTTCTCACAAAATTCTGGCTCATGTCATACATGTTTTGCATACACTAGCGTAAATATAATCTAGTGTTATTGGCTTATGAGTAAGTGACATATACTAAAAATCGCTACATTTGTAGAAACAATTGCAAAATCAAATTGTAGAAGGAAAACTATGGTAAGTGGAATGGCAAAACACTTGACTTATCAAAAACTTCGAGTAATCGAAATTGGGCTTATTGGGAAATTTGTATATAGAAAACTATAGGAATTTGGTTGAAAGTACCAAAAAAATTTGAGTAATCGAAGTTCAAGTCATAGAGGTTTAACTTTATTTTTTCTATAGCTAATGTTAAAATGTTGTTATAGCAACTCTTTTGAGTAGATAAAGTATCACTTTAACCGCAAGGGCAGATAAAGTAACACTTTAACAGCAAGGGTAGATAAAATGTTTTAACTTTTTTTATTCAATTAAATTTACAAATTCAAACACATTAATTCGAAGGATTAACAACAAGTGTAATTTTACAATTAACATTATTAGTTTTCTTCTTCTTGTGTTAATTCTTTTCCGTACATTTCGTATTCACTTCGTACACAAAACGCAAAAATACTGAACACTCCACAAAAACCAGAATGTAAAATTTGTTTGACATTTGTTGACAGAGTAATTCATATCCGTAGTAACGGAGCAACACAGTTGCGATTTTTGTGCCAAAAATTACAATTTTCTTTGAAATTTTATTTTTCTCCTGAATTTGAAGTCTTGCTATAGAAAAAAATGTTGTATTGCACACGACGATAAAATCGCATTATCTTCTCGAGCGTAATTAGCGTCTCGACTGACGTCTCGACGCTAAAAAACACTCTCAAAGATAAAGTACAATTTTATCGTCTTGTACAATAAATAACTATTATTTATTAATTGCAGGTTATTGTGTGGTCATAAATAAAACCACTTTTAATACCTACCAAACTATAACTATTTTTTCCGAGTTGAAATGGTACCTACTTTACACATAAAAAATACAGGGCTTATACTTTTTTGTCCAACAACTTAAATTTTAATTTTACTTAAATGACCCCATCACTAGTAAAAAATTAATTTTTGTATTTACATTTTTGCATTTTTCCTTAGGAACTTCTGCTAAACAAAGATGACTACCTGCGTTCATTAAGGGCACTACTAAAAGAAATCAACAGAGTATTGCGACATGATTTTAATCTTTTAAGTGTTGTACATGCACTTCTTCGTGAACGACCAGAAATTACAAATCTGATTAGAGATTTTGAATTTCGAGACCGGATGTTCTTTGCCTTGGCTGACCTCGTGTGCATGTGCATGCTACTTTGTGTCAACCCTCAAGTTCGAGATGCCTCCACGCAAAGCAAAAGGGACATTGCGGTACTGCAAGCTTTCCAAACCCAAGTCAGCAATATCCAACGCGAAGCAATCACCTGGCTGCATGATTCAGCCGTTAGGGTTTTTCGACCTGCTCAAGCAGAATTTGTGCACATTCTGCACAAGGTCCTTTTCCTGGCACCAACTGAAGAGTACTACAAAGTAGATTCTTGGCCTGGAGAAAATGAGCGGAATTTGTTTGTGCGGTTGGCAAGCGAAGTTCCCCTTTTGCAAGCCACACTTTTAAGGATCTTATTGATTGGCTTATCCAAAGAACATCCTATGGGCCAGACAGATGTTATGGAAGTGCTAGATCAGTTGGTTAAGCGGGTTGCTAATTTAGCTCCGGATTGCGTGCCACCACTTGTAATGGACAAGATCGAGATCATAGATTTTTTCTTCAATTTGTGCAGTTATAATTACCACGAGAATATTGTTTTGCCTACCGGTTATGTGCCGCCAAAACTAGCAATTGCTTCGCTGTATTGGAAAAGCTGGCTAATTTTGCTCATCCTAGCTGCACACAATCCTACCACTTTTGGAAGTTTGGCTTGGAATAAATATCCAACTCTGAGAACCCTCATGGAAATGTGTATTACGAAGTAAGTATTACTTTTTCTCTGATTGATCTAATGCAACACTTTTATTATTAACAAGCACATAGATTAGTTTAATAGAATATTTAAGTTGAGTTTTATAAAAAAATATTCATCCAGAAAAAAATGACAGATGATTGAAAATAATAAGTTTATGGAAAAAAGAAGGCTTCCGGAAAACTTTGCGATTTGCGGTCCGGATATGTCGTTGGCCTCGTCGAGGACAACAACGGGGGACGCCGAAACGTCGAAAAAAAAAAACGTAATAATCGGCATCGAAACTTAGCTGGCGTTCCCCGCTCTCCCTTTGGGAATGTTAGAACCGGCCGTCGATGCGCCGTAGTTATGCGAACTGATTGAGATCGCGACCGACTCGCTGCGATGACGTGGACACGTGCTGGACGTCGATTCGTGTGCTTTGTGCTTTGGTTGGGTATCTTTATAATTTGCCTGGAATGGTAAGATGCGCTATCCATCACAATCACGCCGTTTGCCGGAATGTTGGGAAGTAAAAATGTAAAACTTCCCCGATTCCTACATCAATCCTAGAAAATTTCTGAATAGTTCTTTTCTTGCGGTGTGTAACACGCCCTTTGTTTATTTTTGTCATTGTACTGTAGGGAACTTGTGTCAATTCTGCAACACATTACATAATGCCATACTGGCTGCTTGAGTTCGGATTTAAGTTTTTATAAATATTTAAAATTATTTGCTGCACTTCAACGTGAAGATGTTTGTGTGTCGTATTTAAATTTATATTTTCACGTTCACTACTACTATTTACAACATCTATGTCTTCGTCGGTATCATTGCTTGCAATATCCGTAATTTGATTATTACTGTCGCTTTCGAAAGGTCTCCAGAAAGCTAAACGACCACTAGGTGGCGCTATTGAGATGTGTCATCGTATTTTGGTAAAATTTGACATTTGTTATTGTGAAAACAGTGGATGATGTAACTGCGACTGGTCAAAATTACGACTGAATTTACCCAGAACAATAACCAAATTAGCATACTTTCGAAAACAAATGATTCATATTGCAAAACAAATTTAACATGATTACCTATATCGTTAGTGGACAACAGCACTCATTATAACGTTAAGATATTTAACAATATTCAGAGAATAGATGGTCGGCCATCCGGTAATTTTAATTTAATCTTACCAGGATACATTTAGTATAACCACAGACCAACAAGCACCAAGGCTCTTCCCGCTGACTGGTAGTCGCATTTGAGTAGAGATTTAAACATTCTGTTACGGGCCAATCGAGCTTTTTCGACGATTCGTAAACAGCTTGATGGAAAAGGGCCTACAGCTTAGCTCAGAGGAGTAGGGGGAGTTCGTGAAAATCGCTTACGGGAGAAAATCTTTAGTTGTGTACAGGGCGAGTCAAAATAAGTGGGCGCCACCTTCCAAATCCAGCTGGTTGTAGATCCTCGTGGAAGGCCGAGACGCCAACAGCTTACGGGAATGGAACTTACCGTGATTGTGCCTCCTCCTATATATTTAAAGCTTGCAAAATTCTTACACCAACAAGTACAAAAGACACAATAAGAGACAGTAAACTTTAAAACGCATATAATGAAATTATTAGTAACGACGGTACAACAAAAATGACAAGCAAAAGTGATTTGATAAGTCTAAAATTACAACAGCATAATTTGAACGTTCCAAAAAAAAAAAGGGAACTCGCCGCCCATGGCCCACGGTATTTAAAATCTATTAATTCTGCGTGGTCAGTGGCGTAGAGTTTACAGGAAAAATACAGCATAAACAAAATTCCTTTTTACAGATATCTGTGCAAATAAAAAAGATTTTCGACGGAACGTCGCTTTTTTTTTGATTTAACAAGACAAAGTTTAATTCCGCCAAATTTTGCAAGTCGCGCATGTTTCGTTTCACCACACACAAAAACTGGTCTGTTTTACCTTAACTTTCGCTGCGAGGCAGGCACAATTCCGGGAGGGTTGATTTCAACAAGCTGCTAACGTTGAACGCAAGACAGGACTCTTCGATGGTATAAAAAAATAGCTGCAGAACGACGGGAGCTGAGCTTCGCAATTTAATCCGTCCAACGGCGAACGGTCAATTCACCAAGAATTGGCTTTACCGGAGTTAAATCCAGTGCTTCCTATTAAATCCGGCAGTAGCCGATGGTCTGTTTATGACCCCTTGGTAAAACAGCGAGACGGAACACATATAACCGATACCCCTCGAAAAAAAAACCCAAAAGCCGCCCCTGCAGCACTTAACGTAATTACGGTTCCCGATTGATGTAGTTGTCGGAGAACCGGAGCCATCAGAGATCGAAAATTGACTCACGTAAAAACGCAACGGGAATTTCCATTCTCCAAAACCATTGCACCACATTTCGAAATGTTACGCAAAAGTTCTAGAATAAAAATTAACACGTGCGACTGCCGAGATCAACACTTCCGAGAATTTGGTCGGCAGAAAATCAGCTCACTAAAGAAACTTTCATGGTTTAAGGGAACCGGCCTTCCATAACTCAATTTTTAAGACAAACAAAATAGCGAAAATGGTAACCCAAAATAAGACTGCAATTAAAATAACGTTATTAATTCTGACGAAGCGGCAAACAAATTAAGAAATCAATTCGTATAAAGCGGCACATTTTAAAATGAACATAATAATTCTCTACTGAAAATTTGGTCCTACTTTACTTAATATAGGTATTTAAGATTTAAAGGTCCAGATTACATTTGAATTTAATTGCATCCTATTGGCTTATTGCCAAACATGAAATATTTGGATTGTTGAAATATGAATTTAATGAAGAACGAAATTTTAATTAATTTATATATCATAACATGTAAAATCTTGCCTAATGAAATACTAAGCTTTTTCTAAATTTTTATTACTGAAATGCCAGCCCACATTTTTTTTAATGAAAATGTTATTTATTTTAAAATTATCTAAAGAAGGAAAAGTACTTTCTTCTTCTTCTTTCTCTTTGCCCCCATTTATACCTCACGGTGTTGGGTCGTTAATCCATCTCTTAAAGGTGTTCTCTCTCTTGCCATTCTCCGTATCTCTGTGGTGGTTTTTCCTCTTTTTCTTGCCAATACATACAATATAATACCGATTTTATAAAATCTCAAAGTTTTGCAAAATGTTGTACTTAATTTATAATGAAAAAATGAAAAATTTTTGTTTCATTTATTAGCTGCGAGTTCTTTTTATAAATAATTTTTTAACTAAGGTGGCTCTTTAGTTTATTTTATTTATTTATGTCTCTTCCACTCGCCGCCTTCCTGCACGTCCTCAGTTACTTTATTCATCAATTTGAATCCAGTTAGTGGCCATATATGTGCCCATCGGTCTTCCGGTATTCAAACCACATTACCTGCCCATCCCCGTTTCTACTTCTAGCATCTTTCTGTTAAGTCTTCTGTACCTGTTCTTTTTTGTATTTCTTCTAATTTTAATTTATATTTATTATTGCACTTTCCATTTCTTTTCCTTTCCTTTCCTATAGTATATTTATTCATCTTTGCACTACTTTTTCCATTATTCCTATGAAGGTCACTGTTTGTCTTATTAACACTGTCTTTCTTGGATTTTAGTTTTTTATCTTCAAGTTGTTTTTCTTGATATTTTATATATTTTCTAAGGTCATTCTTTAATCTGGCCTTGTTAGATTTCAACTATTAAGTTTTCCATTGTTGTTAATGAGTTTTTACTTTCTGTTAATCATATAATATCAGCAAACCATACGTTTGGCTGCTATTTGGATCTAGTGTTCTCTAGTTGAATCTTCTGAATATGTCTTCTAGTATAGTTGTAAATAGGTTTGGTAATAAGGGATTTCCCCGTCTAACTCCTTTTTTGTTTGGAAGCTGATTCCTTCTTGGTTTTTTTGCCCTGCTCTGTTTGTTACAGATAATTCTATTTTAGTGGTACTTCTTGTTTGTAGAGGTCAATAATTCAGTCAACCGATTCAGACGATTTCCTGCGCAAAAAAAGGCCCTGGGAAAATTTTTTGCGTCGCCCCCAGCCTGCCAAAAAGAAATGTCGAAATTGATCGTTTTTAGTCCCGTATGTGAGTCGACATTTCCTGTAGCCGCCCATGGTTTGACGGTTCGATAGAGTTATTCAATTTCAGTAATGGGCATCATTGTCGAAAACGACCGTCTTCAGGTTGAAAAACGCCGAATCGTTGGGATTCACAGAGAGCGGCTCTCAAAATCTGGTGGCTCATTTTGGGGGCGGTGAACGATAGCAGCACGTGACCCGGGTCCACTTGTGAAGGCTGCGTCCGGATATCTCGCTCCGTTTTCCGCCGGTAGTCGTTTCCGGTCCGAAAAGCTATTTTGGGGTTTTTTTTTTTGAAAAATCTGAAATTTTCGGAAGTTATTCCAAATTAGACGAATTAGAAAAACGCGGCGTTAGAAAGAGCGTCACGAATACGACTAAACTTTATTTGTTGAGCATTGAGCTAGAACGTAAACAAACGCTTGACAGGTGCGTTGATTTTACCGGATGTGTATTTACGTAATATTCCTTGCGTTTCTAAATTAACGTCCGCCGTCAGAATTCTTTTGTAGTAGGACGCCCCCTACGATTACACGTTTCTGGAACAACTTGTTCCGTTTTAGGAAAATAAGCACCAAGCACTATACAAACGCTCCGAAAACCGATAAGCACTGCTCGAAAAGCACACAAACTTAACCCGGTAATTACGAGTACAAAATAAAGGTGTTGAGCGTCAATTACTCCTTAAGTAATGAGGCATTAGCGTTATCTAGCGTGGACCAATCACAGCGCGTGCTCGGGTGAGTCAAACACGTGCGTTTGTTGACGTTCTAGCTCAATGCTCAACAAATAGAGTTTAATGCGGAATCGTTCCGATCGGGTTACGCAATCCGCCGCCAGAGATTTCGAAAGGATTTTCTTCAAATGGCTGTAACTCAAAAAGTACGATATATGGCGAACTGGGCTTTGGGGCGCTAGACGCGGCCTTCTGAGTTGCATAAGGTGGCAGAGGTGGGGCCCCGGCTCAAATCCTTTTTGGACAAACTTAACAGCAAAAAACCATTTCTGGCGACATGACGTTTACGTTGCAGGAGCGCGATGGATGGCTGTGGCATAAGACCACCCATACTTCAAAGTCGCCCGTTTTTCTCAAAGGGTACAAAAGGTTTTTTTTTTACCCGTTGTACCTACCGGCACTCGTTCTTATAAAATACAATTGCGGAGCCTTTCCTCCCTTCGCCCCCGACCTTTCTAAGTCTGTCTTTCCTTTCTTCCAACTTTTCTTTTTTCCTGTTGTCTTTTTCAAGTTCTTGCCCCTTTTTCCCCTTCACTCCATTTCTTTTCTTTTGCTTCATCTTTCGCCTTCTCCCCCTTCCTCCATTTCCTCCTATTCCCTCGGTCCTCTTCCCTTCCTTTAACCACTTTCCCATTGCCTTCTTCTCTTATTTTCTCGACCCTTTTCCCTCTTGCTTCTTTTTTCCCCTTCCGTTCCTCCCATTATCCCCATTCCTCCTTCTTTTTCTTGCCTTTCCTTTCCACCCCATCCTCCCATCTCTTTCCACACTTTCCACCTGCCCTTCGTCCCTCCTTCACACTAGCAATTTCTGGAGAATTGCACGAAGGTCCCTCCTTCGTCGCTATTTCCGCGTCGCGCGCAGCTGGTGATAGATACGAGGTTGATTGAAGGGGAACAGGTTCTAGTCTGCATTCGGTAGCCTCGAGTGTCTAGTCTAAACGTGCAAAGTTTCAGTTTCCTGTGTCGCGCCGTTGCGTAATAGTGTCATTTATCATGAGCTCGACTTCTGAGTTGCGTACCAAGCAACGATCAGTGATAGAATTTTTAACGCTGGAAAGTTGCGCGCCCATCGAAATTCACATGCGTTTGAAAACTGTTTATGGCAATGTTTGTATGGATGTGAAGAATATTGACCAATGGGTTCGACGTGCAAAAATCTGCAATAGGGGCGAGATGAAGGTGTTTGATGAAAAAAGATCAGGACCAATTTCAGTGACGCTTGAGAAGAATCAAAAGCGAGTGGATGCGCTGATTCAAGGAAATCGCCGAATTAAGCAAAGAGAAATTGCTCTGCACCTGGGCATTAGTCAAAAAAGAGTGCAGCACATTATCCAGGCGTTGAATTACAGAAAAATCTGCGCCTGGTGGGTTCCGTCGTCAAGGAGATGATTTTCTCGTGATCATCACCACCGGGGACGAAACTTGGGTTCATCATTACGACCCTGAAAACAAGCGGCAGTCGATGGAATATTGTCACCCTTCATATCCGAGTGTAAGGGAATTCAAAACAGTTCCCTCAGTACACAAAGTCATGCTCACGATATTTTGGGATGCAAAGGGTGCCACCCACACGGAATATCTGCCAAAGGGAACAACGATTAATTCGGCAAGATACTGCGAAATCTTACCAGCACTCAAGAAACGTATCCGTAGAGTAAGGCCGCAAAGGACAACTTTCTGGTTGCACCACGACAACGCCAGACCGCATTGCAGCCGCGAAACGACGAAGACAATGACGAACCTGAAATTCACGGTTGTTTCTCACCCTCCGTACAGCCCCGATTTGGCACCCTCAGACTTCTGGTTGTTCCTAAAGTTGAAGGAGGTACTGAAAGGTCGCCATTTTTCGTCGGATACCGAAGTTCCGGCTGCTATGCGTAAGTGGATCAAAAGTAAATCAGAAAGTTTCTTCATGCTCGGAATGAGGAAATGGATACAGCGTTTGGAAAAATGTGTGACACTAAATGGTGATTATGTAGAAAAATATAAATATAGGTTTGAAGTACAATAAAGTTACTTTATTTTGACACCGATTTCATTATTTCCTCTTGTCTCAAACATATTTTATAGGATTGGAGACCTTAGTTATCAATCGACCCTGGTATTATAAACTTAATGTTTCATTGGGAATGTTTTATTTTTCCTGAAATGAATTTAAATTATCTCAAATTGAATTGGTTGCTGGTTTGATTCAAACATTAATTTAGGCTTACTTTTGGTATCCTAAGAAATAGTAGATTTAGAAAACCAGTTTTTATATAAATCTTATTTCTATTGCAGCCATTTTTCGTTTCCCCCACCAACAATAACAGCCGGAGGGGAGAATTTAGATGATTATTCCTCCAAGGAGCTACAAATTAACGCTCTTGAAAAACAAAACATCCTCGAATTTGAGTCTCACCTTGCCGCTGCAACTGCAAATGCAAGCGCAAAGGTTGAAATAACAGAGCAAAACAGCCTGCTCCTGGCACAGTTAATGGAATTAAAGCCGAAAGGAGACGCGCGGAAACCTCTACCAAATATCTTGGATCAACTGCGAGTTTTGAACACAACTCATCGCTTGGGACATCTCCTTTGTCGCTCTCGAAATCCCGACTTCCTACTTGATATTATGTCACGGCAAGGTGGAACTGCTCACATGCCCTGGTTGGCTGAGTTGGTTCACAGTTCCGAGGGGGCCTTTGCACATTTACCAGTTCAGTGCTTGTGTGAATATTTACTTTCCACTATACCAACGGAAAAATTAACCAAGCATGGGCAGCTGCTGACTCATTTGAGGACAGTTGTCAATGGAAGTGACCCTCAAAATGCTTGTGAGGTATTGGAATATCTCCTGAGACGCTTGACATCAATACATGCGGCCAGCAGGATTCAGGCTATTAAAGGACTAACTCTCATTTTAACTCCAAATGAAGACACAGAAATCAGCAGCGTTAACACTGGAACTCAATGGTTGACTCAGTTCATTCCACTTTTTCCTCACTTAAGTGCCGTTCGCCCTCTGTTGGTGCAATTTTTGAGACAAGCTTTGTTTGTGGAAACAAATCCTACTCACGTGTCCAACTATGTTAGATTTCTGTCCACGCAGGACTTGGACGAATCCATTCCTGATTTACTCGAGCTCGTTTTAGACTTGGCATCTATCATTGTCGAGAGAAGTTGCATTACAAGCCATATTTTACCGGGTGAACATATGCAAACTCTAAAAGCCTTAATTACAGTTTTCTGTTTGTATTTGCAAAGAGCCAGGCAACCAACAGACGAGACATTCCATTGGTGTGAGAGTCAAGATCAAGTTGTGGTAACGTGGGCCAATGGAGAACAGTGCACACTGCAGATTTTAATTGTCCACGCTTCTATTATTCTTTTAACGTACGGGCCATTAGAAAATTTTGACTACTTTGAAGCTTTAATGACGACGTGGTTCCCTGCCAATGAGGAACATCCAAAAGCATATCTGGTTGATACTTCAGAAGAAGCTCTGTTAGTCCCAGACTGGCTAAAACTACGCATGATCAGATCAAATGTTCCCAAACTTGTGGATGCGGCCGTTGAAAAACTGGAAGCCCCACAGCTGGTTCTTTTCATTCAATCGTTTGGAATACCAGTTGTTTCAATAAGCAAATTGCTGCAAGCTCTTGATAAAGTTACCGTTCTCGATGCAAAGCTTGTTGTAGATTCCGTGCTGGACAAAAATTACATGATTCAACTAGTGGAAGTACAAAATCGTAGAGGTGCTGTTGGTGGAGAGACTTTCGTGAGAGCTCTGGAGTTGCAAGGACCTTCTTTGCAAGACGACGAAGAAATGGATATCTCCGAACCTAAAAAATTACTGCCTGTATTTTGTAAAAGTGGAACAGAATCAGGAACGGATATTGATTTCAATAGTATAACTAATATACTAAATAATGTTTTTAGTACAAGTTATGATGGAGATAAGAATCGAGAATTTCATTGTTTAATTAAAGTAAGTAAGCCGTGTGTAGTCACCCAATTTGCCAAATCTTAAAATCTCAAGTATTTTGTGTTTGAAACTAATTATAATTTTAAAGTTCACAGTTTGATAGTGAATGTTTTCTCATATTGAAATGCCTACAAAAATTTGACATAATTATCAAGAGTTTTAAATTTAATGAAATGATATAAAATATGTTATGAAAACTGTAACTGCCAGTTGGAGAAACTGTAAATTCAAGAACCCGGAGGATATCTATATACTTGGGGGAAACTATAAAATAATAGAATTATTGGAGGCTGCTAAGTCATTTGTTGTAAACTGTAAGGGTGATTTGTAGCAACCGATTAAAAAAATATGTTACATTTTTGTTTAAATAGTATTTCTACAAACAGGCTGCGAGGAAATATAAGGATATGCATTTAAAAAAACATTATTTTGTTGTTGAGATAAATTGATGTTTTATTATTGAATGTATTTTTGTAGTTTTCCACTATTTTTGTGAACACCCTATAAATTGCTATGTTATATATTTAACACTCTTACAGTTTTTGAAGGAATGCCCTGTAATTTTGTTTATACATTGTACAGGTTTTTTTTTCGTACAACACCCACATTTTCTAATTTTGGGTGGTAGTAAGTACATTTAAAGGATAGTAATACCCATCAGAATCAGCGGCGTCACTAGGGTTGGTGTCACCCAGTGCGGTAACTCATGGTGTCACCCCCTCACGACTTACCCCATAGACCTCCTCCGAGTCCGCCAGTGCCAAATAACGGGAACATACAGAATCCTTAGTAACGTTTGTAAATGTAGGCCCTATATTTACAAAGGCAATAGGAGAAAAATTGAATTCAAGGTCGGTAGGTAAAAGATTGTAAGAAGTTAAGAGCTGAGAACTACATAGAATAGTAATTATACACCAAGGTACAGAAGCAATTTTTCTTAGCCGAACATTATTATGATCCCGAGATGCGCAGCATCGAGGGGAATAAGTTGTGAGACTAAGAAAAAGCTTCTGTACCGTGGTTTATATATTATTTTTTCCACTACTAGAACATTTAACGAATTTTCCAACAATAATTTCTGCATTTCTTTTGAATTAAAAGCGATCCAATAAGTATCAAGGTAGTTTTTCACAGAAAACAACT
>JABXWE010012653.1:0-11315 GCA_014611495.1 Limonius californicus
ATAATTATGTAAATATGTGTATGAGAGGTTATAATTTGAATTTTATTAATTATTTTATTGTTAAAAAATATAGTTGTTATAAATGTGTTTAGGGGGTTGTATTTATAACTGAGGAATCTGCTTTTAGTGATTTTATAGTACAATTGTTTAAATTTGGGTAAATTTGTATAATTAACCACATGTATTGTTTTTATTTCGAATGTTCATGTATTGCATATCAAAAGATGCAGAATTTTGTAAGGATTATAATTTTGAATTTTGTTTGTTGATTGGTAAATTGTTTAAATTGTTATAAACAAATTTAAAGTGTTTCGCAAACAGCTGAAGATGATCCAGATTAATATTTGAATTTTCATTGGTTTATGTTAAATTAATATGTGCAGTAGATACCAAATTTGGTAAATTTTGTATTTCACTATTGTTTTAATGCTTAAAGAGGAAGCACGCTTAACGTGTAAGCTCTAATTTTGAATTTAATGTGTTTAAGATCTATTTTTAAAAGTTGTGGGCGGTTCCCTAACTTGTTTACAAAAATTGTATTAAAGGTTATGTTACCTTATCAAAGTATTTACTTATGTGCAAGTATTTGTTAGAAGTGTTTATTTAATTATCAAAACAAAGTAATAAAATTTTATTTAAATTACAAGTTATTAAAAGTGTTTAATTTATAAAATAATCCGACATACCTGGAGTTTAACATTCAATGGTGTTATTTATTTCCAAGTTCCTGAAAATTAAGTTATTAGAGAATGTTGAATTAAAAGTGCTATTATTAATTCATAATAAGAAGAAGTTTACTTACCTTATTTGGAAACTTAACATGTTTCTCTGTGATCGTAATTGATTTACCAATGATCGAGGTCATGAATGCAGTGGGGTCAAGAATCGAAGTGATGCTGTCTTGCTAAAATTGGCGGGAATCTGCTTAGAGTGCATTTCTAGGAAATTCAGATGTACACTGGACGGTAACATTTTTAGATGTACACTGGATGACAACATTTTTGAAGAACTACAGATAAGTTTATTTGAATTTATTATGTATGTGTGTTAAATTGATTACTGTATTTTATAACTATCTGAGGCGAGGTCACGAACTAAAAAACCCTGAGATATTTATGTTTTTATATGCTGGTATATTTTAATTTATGTTATTGGCGTAACCAACTTAAAAATTTAATTTTACGAGCTAGCCGAGGTAAAGAAAATTTATTTGAGTAAGTATAATTTAATTTTATAAATAAATAATTCATAGCATATATTTATGACGCAAGCCAACGTGGGGCTTTTGAGTATAATAATTATTTATTAAGAGTATACATAGCAATATATAGGGTGCTCCGATAGTGGGTTAATATTGTATTTTCAAGAATTCACAGCTTGAACATTTCTGTTCCTAGGTCGTTTTGATCACGCGTTACGCGGAGGCCTCCCACGTTAAGGAATGCGCTAAAAATTTAATTTTATGTTATTCGAGTAGCGCAATAAATGTCCTTAAATTTGTTTGAGTCTCGCCCAATTTAAGTTTATGTTAAGTTCTATGAACATAAAATTGAGACTGCTAATTTATTTTGCTTTGGATTGAAGTATTAGAATTGTGGGTGCTTTTTATTAAAAGAGATTTGGGTGCAACTTACCTTTTCTTTTTCGACGATTTATCTGGAATTAAGTTTACCTAAAGGACAGATAGGAGATATAAAGGTAGGTGATTATCTATCTTGGGGTCCGACTACCCATTTACCACCTCGGACGATGTTGGTAAAGTATAAGTCGGTGGCGTCTGTATATTAATTGTTGGAACTTCCTCCTTCTTCGATTGGGTTTCCGGGGTACTAACATCTGTCAACTTGTTAATTTTCTACCTAAGCAGTGGCGGAGTTACGAGGTTGTTTTGCAATTCAACTAATTTTTGTATGTAGTAAAGAATATAGGCGTTACAACACATAAATACGATCATGAAAGAGAGAGATTTAAAAATGGGAGACTGGGAAAATAGGCAACTATGGAAGCTGAAGACGACAAACCCATAGAGGAAAAAGTCGAAAAGAGAGAGAGAGAGAGAAGAGAACAAATTAATTATGACACTTAGATAATTATTACAATTTTAGAACTCATGTTCAATATTCTTATATAAATTTAAAGAAATCGGGGAACGATAAGTGTAGTATTGCAATTGATGATATAATTTTAAGCACTGTGTGTTACGCTAGTAAAATTAATGAGACAATGCTTTTGCCTAATGTTAGCAATAAGATCTTAGATTTATTAAAACTAACTTCGATGTGCGAATACTTAATTTAGAAAATGAAAATTTTGATTATATACATGGACGTAGAAACAATTTTAATTAATTACCTAAAAAACTATTGCAAAATAATAATGCATAGTTACCTTGCTTGTTAGTAATTTAAGTTTAATGATTATATTGAACATATCATTAATAATTGTGTATGTTTTGTATTTGTTTAATGTATTACAAAAATGTTTGAAACGTATTATTGTAAACGAAAGAGAATCTCCCTTAATTGAAATGAAAGAAATTTAAATTAAACCTTAATGAAAAAAATTTCGATAATCACTTTCTGTATTTTTCCTCTTAATGAGGAACTTGTTATATAGATGTACATAAATATTATACTTTATTATGCTAGGAAGGGTAGGTTAAGAACTAAGGTTGGACTATTAAGAGGGCTATATTAATTAAATAGTGTTTATAATACAGTGACAAATAAACATATTTAGAATTCATACCATCTATTTATAGCTATACCTTCGTGTATGTAACATCATCTGTAATTCTAATCAATAAAGGTTTTCTAAAGTCTTAATTATTGAAGAAAATCACTCAGGTTCGATTCCTGCTCATGTAAAATCACTTTCTTTTCCCAGAGTCATAGTTTAACTACTATACAGGGTGATTCATTCATATTAAAATAATTATCTATTACATTTTTGTCACTGGATTTTGCAACAACACGGCCGAGATAACAACTTTATTTCAAAAATTCTATAGTCAGATGAATCCCATTTCTCAAGAGACGTATTCATAATTTCCTCAATGACCATATTTAGTCTCTGGACAATCCACATGCGACCAGAACGCGTAATTTCCAGCAGAGATTTAGTGTAAATGTTTGGGGCGGTTTATTTAACAGAACACTATTTGTAAATGTATTTGATGGAACTTTAAATGCAGAGAGGTACCATAACTTTTTGAGCACCACATTTTTTGATCTTCTGGAAGACGTTCCACTGCACTTGATGCAAGATATGTGGTATCAGCATGACGGGGCTCCGCCTCACCGGGCAAGACAAGTGGCCGAATGGCTGCATACTCATTTTCCAAATATATAGATTGGTAACGGAGGTCCTATACCATGACCACCTAGATCACCCGACTTAAATTCTTGCGATTTTTATTTATGGCATCACTTTAAGCAACTTGTCTATGGCGTGGAAATAAATGATCGTCATCAATTATCGAGGAGGATTGGAGATGCTGAAACTCGTATTAGAAATAATATTCATTTATTACGCGTGCACGACAGTTTAGTTCGTCGTTGCCAGGTGTATATTCAGAAGAATGGACAAATTTTTGAACATTTACTTTAGTCTCAATGTTGCTTTCTCTTTGTTACAATAAATGTTTTTGATATTCAAAAAATATGATTGCTCATTAGTGTTCAAGGAGATAATTATTTTAAGAACTCTATAACTTCTTATCAAAGAAAGACAGAACCTACATTCATATGAACATTTTTTCATGAAATGACATCTAGTTTTCATCGCAACAATTTGCAAAGAGGCTAATGAACCACCCTGTATGTAAGGCAAGCAATGTGATATAAATGTAACAATTCGTGCAACCCATATATCGGCTATAAGGCACTTATGTTTCAAACGTAAGAAAGATGTTTTTCTAAATACTGGTGCAGTAAACATTAAATATGATGTATCTAAAGAAATATAAAATGTTAGTTGTTTTCTGTTTGTTTAGCCGTATATTTTTATTTTTCTGAAGGACGGAGTGCTGCCTTTAAATCAAATAATATACGTCACATTCTGTCATTACAATAATTAAATTCATTAGCTCAACGGCGATGGGTAGATAACTTAGTGAGTTTTTTTGTGAATTCATCATTTCTATTATTCTTTCGATCAGGTTTGTGAGATAGTAGACACCTAGTGGAACACTCACTGTAGTGGAACATATTACACACTAGCCAGCAGCAGCACTGCCCAGCTGCTTTAGACATCAAGCCATATTCTAAATATTAATATGGCAACTTTATGGCTGCTTATGTTTTTTTGTTTTCTATTTATTGGAAGAGTATTCACTGAAAATACCGCGAAGAATAATTCTAAAGTAAGTAATTTACCGAGATGTTGCTTGAAATATTAAACACTTTCAATTTAGTTTCTCCAAAATGACTACAGTCTTAAGATGGAGTGGGGCGAAGTGATTCGTTTTAATAAACAATACGTCAAAGAACTTGACATGAATGTTTCTAAATATAATAGAACCACCACTATTTATAATTTCACGTACACTTTCAATTGGAATATGAATAAAAACTGGAGGTAACCAGATTTGGGCCGTTTATTGCCCGTTTCAATTAAGTATTAAGAATTTGATGTTCCACATTTTCCAGGTGGTATATCAAGCGTATAAGTTTCTAAGCAATGAATATCGCTTATTTCCATTGCGCTTCCAAATGAACTTTTGCACAGTAATAGAAAATGATATTGGAGATCTCACCAGTTTTTTAAATGCGGCAATTTTACTGGATGTCTTATATTAAAGGTAAGTAAATGTTTATCATTTAATAGTTTAGAAATGTATACTATAATAGATAAAACCCGTTACTGCTTTTATCAAACAAGCGTTGGCCTTGTAAGTCATAAAAGTCTGAAAATATTTCTCAATTTAAGTTTTTGTGACATAAGAGAAAGCATGCTTACACCGCATAGCTTTGGAATCCAATTATTAGAAAATGTTGCTGTTTGGCAATAAAATCATTATCTTTTACAACATCATGCGAAGGAGAAGATTCGCCCAAAGCTTTGCTCGTGTATTTACGTATCCTCTTCGGGCTCACAGCAATTGTTGGTAGAAAATTAGTTAGCAAGGATACTATTTTAATTCTGTCACCTTCGTGGTAAACCAATGAAATTTGTCATCCGCTGCTTAAGAATACTAAACATGTACGTTCGAGTTAAAATTTCAAATTACTATGCAATTTCTTCGGCCAGAAGTATAATTTACAGTTTGCTCTCTTACCTTGTACCATAGATTAAGGAAACCTGAATCTATGCTTGTACTATGCATAGGTTCTGAACAATTCTAGAGATTTCAGAATTACTACTTTGCGGTAACTGCTACAGCTTTTAAATACTGGTTCCTATCACTGGCATTTACGCTAAGTCGCCGTAAGTATTAATTTCTGTAGACTTTTTAAAGCAATTGTATAAGTAAATTTCCAAAACATTCCAATTTATGCTGTTACACTTTCTATTTTCAATCAGAACAAACGCATCCACATATGCAATTTTGTACCGGATGCGTGAAAATTTCCACCGCACATGCCTAATGGTAGATTCAAGTTGGACCTGCATGGAATGTACGAGAATGAAGAAATATTCTTGATTTCTATGTTCGGTGAGGTATACCGCCCGCTGAGGGTACCCTAATTTGATTTAATTAATTGTTTATAATATGTGTTGTCCTGGTAATTTTACACAAAAACTTATCACATTCCACATATCCAAACATTATCCCTTAAAGTGTGTTGCACTATAACTAAGGTGTGAACATTTTTTAGTTACATTTATTACACTGAATTTGTAAGCACCTCGTTTCTCCTATTTACATATCCATAATAATAATATGCAATTTATAATAAGGAAATTACAACTGTTTGACTCACGCTAACAATATTATATTTTGGACACTCTAAAATTTTAATTAATATCCCAGTCTTTTTGGTTCTAATATAGTTATCAAGTGGTAAAAGGCCATTACATCAAACTAAAACGACGACAGGGTAACTATTACTATTGTCATATAATAAATGAAATGTCCTAAAAATATATGCATGAAAATATTCATTTCAAAATTGATATTTTCCATTTGTTTTTACACTTTATTTGATTTTGTGCCGATGGTTGTTAATCCCAGTCACACTCTAAGTAAACTTCGCAGTAGTATTTTTATTGTAGCTTTAACGTTTATGGTTTCTGTTATGCGAACTATTGAGATCGCTGTATTTTCTCTTTTTGTTTAATTGAGACACAATAATAATTTTAAGAATATTTATTAACAATAACGCACTCTAACAACTCTCAAGATATTCTACTAAATCATTCTCGGAACTTCTAAGAGCCTCCAACAGTTTCGATTTTCAGATTTCAATATTATGAATATTATTGGTAGGTAGGACGAGGCGTTTGTTTCTAGTCGCACTGTAAGCAATTGTTTTAGATGATTTTATTTAGTTAATTGTTTGTGAATTATATTGTATTGAAAAATATTTATGTGTAATAAATTAAAGCTTGCTGTATTTTATCTGATATAGAATTAAAGTATATTTGAAGTAATTTATGGCTCATTTTGGTCGCGGACTGAAGTTTAACGCATTCGATTTGTACGCTGAAGGTCTGTGGTTCAATTCCCAGTGCCGGTACTTCGACTTTTAGCGACCGTTCTCCCAAGCAAGGCAATGACAACCCAGCGAGATATTCTACGAAGTAAATCTTCCCTGTATATCCCCTGTTTGTGGTACATTAAAAACACGTAGCACATGCATAGGAGAGAAGATCGCTACGTTTCGTATGAGCCAAAACGCTTAAAGAAGAAGAAAATATTTAATGTTTTACTTTTAAAGTTCGTTAAATGCTGTCTAGCCTATTTTCCTGTTCTTTGCGTTCTCATACTCCCCGTATGTGAGCATAAACTTTTTCAATATAGAGATTTTGATGAAATGCCATTAGAACTAAAAAATCCAATCTTTAAGATCTGCCTGTCTGTTTTGTGTTTGCGTATCTATCTGTATACGCTCCATATTGTAACGTTACGGACCCTTGTGTTGTGTTTATCTTTTATTTGTCGTTACTCGTCGTACTTCGTCGTGATCGTCTTAGGTTCGGATCTAGAGTAGTTGAGCTAAATACGTGAAATAAAACACCAGAGAGGTTTAATACTTTTATTAGCGTCAATATTATCTGCAGACAGTGCAATTTAACTACCTCCGGTATTCACTTGTTCAGGCTAGGAAACTGCAGGAAACCTTAGCCGAGGTAGTGCGACGTGATCTCAAGTACATCGATCTCCTTAGGAAATTTAAACTATTTGCTCAGGAATTAGATTTCTGAAGGTGGAACCAAGTAACCTTAGCGCAAACTACAGGTGTAAATTAGCAAGATAGTTAATTTTCTGGAGGTGCAGCCCAGTAACCTTAGCGCAAACTACAGGTGTACATTAGTGAAAGAATTAGATTTATAAAGGTGCAGCCAAGTAACCTTAGCGCAAACTACAGGTGTACATTAGTGAAAGAATTAGATTTCTTGAAAGCGAAAGTGTGAAAAACGGACAATCAGCAGTATTTACGTCACCGTCCAAGAAGAAACGCCGGATTGGTACGAAGACAAATTTGAACGACGCCCACAGATGCGTATTGCGTCGATTGATACTTGATTATCATATTACGCATAAAATGGTTCCTACGCTTCGAAAAATCCACAATTCGTTCGTGGAGGCTGTTGATTACGGGGGCAGTTATGAAAGCCTTAGGAAGGACGATTGGTTTCCGTTGGCGCAAAACGAAGACGAATAGAAAGCTTTTAATGGAAAAAAATGATATCAGACAACTGCGGCTAAATTTTTTGCGCAATATGAAACGATATCGCGAAGAAAATCGGCCAATAATTTACATGGATGAAACCTACGTTCATGCTTCCCATACCCTCGAAAACAGTTGGAGTGATGAAAGCAACAAAGGATTAAGAAAGCCAGTGTCAAAGGGCGACCGATTAATTATTGTGCACGCGGGGAGTGAAAACGTTTTTGTGGAAAACGCGTATTTAAGATTTAGATTGGCCGTTAAAACGGGGGATTACCACAACGAAATGAATTTTGCGAATTATAAAAAGTGGCTACAAGAAAAACTGATACCAAATCTGCCGCCTAAATGTGTACTTGTTATTGATAATGCCCCGTATCATAACGTACAAATCGATAAGTGTCCCACCACAGCCACCAGGAAGCAAGATATGCAAAACTGGCTTCGACAAAAAGGGATTTCATTTGCAGACGACATGCTTAAGACGGATTTGTATAATTTGATTAAGTTATACAAACCTCGTTACAAAACATATGAGATAGACCGATTACTGCAAGAAAAAGGCCATGATGTTTTGCGACTGCCCCCGTACCATCCGGATTTAAATCCCATAGAGCTAGTGTGGGCATCTTTAAAACAATACGTCGGCCAACGAAATGTTAATTTCAATAAAAAAGAGGTGGAAACACTGTGCGACGAGTTTTTTGCAAGGTTTCCAAGTGATGAGTGGAAATCGCGCTGTGAGCACACGAAAACATTTGAAAAAACATATATGGACATGGAACCGGCTTTAGATTTAGTAATAGATAATATAATAATAAACTTGGGTGAAAACGACAGTGACAGTGAGCATTTCAGTGATTATTCTACTTCTGATGCATCATCAGAATAAGTTCATAGTAATAAGTTCTGTAAATATGCTAATAGTAATAATTTCTGTAAATATGCTAATAAACAACTTAATTGATTTTTACTTTAACTTAAACAATTGCATTTATTGGAATGTTAAGCTAACAACATCAATGTTTCCAGGTATTTTGATAATAGACTACTTAGTACTTATAGTTTGTGACTCACAACACTAATCGCTTCTGACTCACAAAAATTATCGTAAAATATTAAGCTCTCTGCTACCCCGTATCGTAAATACGTAAATAACTTGGTGTACTGAGTGTACTTCGACAAAGTGGAGAACCGAAAGTAAGTGCATCTCATTTGCTCCGAATGCCGTCTCACTTCTTCTTCTACACATCCCAAGTGAAACTTGTCGTTTGACGGGCTGTACGACCAAGGCCATGATGTATACTGGTGTTAGTAGACCACGTTGTTTTGCGCTTACGCTTCGTGGATACCATCGCGCAGATAGAATCATCCGCAGAATCGAATGAGGAAGTACTAGATGCTGACTGATCGCGATGCGACATATTAACCAACTTGTTAGCGCGTTCGCTTCAATGCACCAGTGGTTCTCGAGCACTTTCAAATGCTAAACGCCTAAAACACAAAAAAATCGTTTACAATTGTTTTTAAACCACCAGGCTACAATGAACGCTTATTTACACCAAATACAAGTGCAAAACCAAAAAAGAAAAACGCCGATCACACAAACACTATTGTTTATAAGTGGTTTTAAACTAGTAAATGCAAAACAAACCACACTCACTAAACCGAACGATTAATCGCAGAAAATACAATAACAACACTAAACAAGGGAACCTTAATTTTTTGTTCGTGTTCAGAAGAATGCTGCATTTTCGAGGGTGCTAGGTCTGCAAAGTACAGACAACCCTTGAACTCGCGCATCGTAAATTAATATTTTTAAAGATAATATACACCCGATTTCCAACAAGCAGGTATCGTGTTCCAACTGTGTCTAAGGAATTTTTTTTTCATCACGTCAACACATCAGACCTGCAGAGATGTTATGTAGGCAACCTATCGCTCCCTATCTCTCTCACTTAACTACCCCGTCGAGCTCGAGCTCTGTCTATTTTAATGAGTTATTCCAATTCGCTATCCTAGCGCACTCTGTCTATTTCAATTAGCTATCCCACTTCTGACTTCTGTAGGAGGGTCTTTTTCGCACCGGGACGGGCGGTGGGAATTTTACCAAAGTAAATATAATAAATAACTAAACACTCACCGATAGGGTCTCGAAATCGATTATGTGTATTCATCAAGACCAAATTCTCGGGAACTCAGGATTTAGCAATTTCAGACCTGTACGCGGTGCGCTCATAAAGTAAACAAACAGTAACAACCCCATTTCAGTACAAACCAGGAACGCATGGAACACACAAGCAATAATACATTACTACATTAGCATTTCAACTTCTACATTTCTACTTACAGGGGCTCGGGTGTCCCTCCGTAGGATCCCGCGTCGCATCTAGTAGCTCACCTTTTGCACTATGACAGGACCGTCTCTAGTACTTCTCGTTCAGGGTGCGATGTTCTTGACATGGCCGTCTTTAGTAGATCTTGACTGATGTACCTAACTTGTAACGGGTAACCGAATGTTACTACTGGTCAATGGGTTCCCTCATGTCACTGTGATCACCAAACGGCCTCCGCCGGCCGCCGTACGTGCATCACAAGGAAAATACTGAGGAATAGGTTCTCCACAGGACACTCTGCAAAGTGCAATGCAGAGATCACTGGTCGGTCAACCAGGTCGAGGTCAAGCGGAGTGATTAGGCCCAATCACCGACCCGCCAAGCTTACAGGTAGACAATACACAGGTATACATGACTTCAGTGCATTTATCAACTTAGCAGCACACATATACTGTTAATTCATGATACTAAGACTAGTAAGATATGCCCACTAGCGCGACGAATTTGCGTTTTGTTGGCGCATGACGTCACTCGGTGACAACGGAGCGGCATTCATGCGTATATTATAGAAATATAGACGATGAAATGGACATAGGTACACAATCTATCAGCTAATAGACGGTGATAATGTTTTAATTGTACAAGTCAAGTAATGTATTAATAGGTTTATAAATTTATTACGTATCATAAAAGAGTAGGCATTCTACTGAAAAAACTATAGATATGTATATTATTTCACAAATATAATAAAGATTATTATCACTATAATAATAATTATGATGTCACGCCCCAGTCTTACTTTACTAAAATGTTTCACCGGCGATTATAATTTACGACATATCCACGTTTAGAAAAGTTTTAAGAAATAAGTGTTGGGATGATCGGTTGGCTGGTAATATTAACATAATACTAAATATTATATGAATGTTTACGGTAAAAAAGTATATTTTTTATTTTATTTTATTGTGGTATAACACACAAAACATATCTACTATAGCGCAATTAATAAAGAGATATTTCTACATTTTTGTTATCATAAAATAAAACTTTACCTACTTTGTTATTTTAATAATTTTCCTATTTTGAATATTGGAATATTCCTTAATATTTCTATTAAGGCACCGTATTCTGAAATACATTTTGC